>RHDR01000877.1:0-10294 GCA_009806295.1 Davidsoniella neocaledoniae
GATGCTCAGACGTACGTAGCTGTACATCGATCGATGCTCAGACGTACGTAGCTGTACATCGATCGATGCTCAGACGTACGTAGCTGTACATCGATCGATGCTCAGACGTACGTAGCTGTACATCGATCGATGCTCAGAGTCGTCTAACCCCTATTTAACTACATGTAACCCTATGCTGCGAGCTGCTTGTCCTTTGTGTTACCTTTGGATTATAATGATATTTTCTACAATATGGCTCAGTTTAACAATTGCGCCGAGCTCAATATTTTCTCCTTCTTTTCTCCGAATTAACATCAGGATATATCTATACTCTCTTCTGATGGCCCAGCCCCCCGTCCCAGATGAGCCGGACTCACTGACTCGCGTGACCACCTTGCTCAGTGCAGGCGATGATACCTCGCGCTTCGTTGGTCTGGCGCTTCTTCACTCTATCCTAGACAACTCAGAATCTATGCGCGCCGATGCAACTGCCTTGAACGAATTATGGGACGCCGTGCCCGCATCTTTCTTAGACCGGCTTTTGCGTGCCGGTTCTAAAGGCGGTAAGAGTGGTAGTAGTAGTAGTAGAAGTACTGATGCCGTTTCGGGCCGCGAAACTACGAGTCTGGCAGCTAGCGTGCTGCATGTCTTCGCATCGCTTTTACCTGCCGAGACTCTACGCCGAAAGAAGGCAACAGGGCGTATCAAGCCGTTGGTCCGCGCCGTGCTCTATGCCGATTCAACAGTATCGCCGTCGTTGCCCGAGACTACTGTCAACAAGTCGACACTTGATCTGATTCTCGAAACGCTGAGTAAGCTTGTGGCAACAGTGGAGGGTGCACGTGTCTTTGTGGCCTTGGAGGAGATTTCAAACCTGACGGAAATTGCGCCGCAGAATCGCCGTGCGTTGACTACGATTTCTATGGCGTGGATAACAGCCCTCAACGACGTTTCTGACAATCTCGGCGAGATACGTGGGAATATACGCAAGCAGTTGGACACTTCTATGGCTGGTTTAGTAGCTTCTTTCTCTGGAACTGACGGCGTCACCTTTCTTGAGTTTGCCGCCGATGTTCTATCATTTGCTATTTCCGAGGTTCGTTAATATGCGCACTCTCCAAATGTATTTGAAATTAACCCTTATATCGCAGATTCTGCCGCCTAACCCCCGCTGGCTAACTCAGTTGACTACCTTCATCCACAGACTGGTGTTAAGTCGGTCTTCGTCTGCCGGCCGGTCGGCCTACACACGGGCCTCGGCTGCTGTGATTCATGCCTATCCCGTCGAAGCTCCAGCTCTGCTCTTTGTGCCACCGAGCAATCCGAAGTCCACAGAAACTGCGCACCCATTTGTCTATCTGCTTGTGAACCTCCTACTAATCGACATCCGTTCTTCATGTCCTTCTTTGTTGGCCCAACTCAACAGCCCGGCCTACCAAGAAACGGCCCAACGTCTCAGTGCAGCATATGACGTTTGCTCCACGTTTATCGGCGTCTTGATTCGCGCCTCAGAGACTGATTCCCCCATGCCGCTACCCATTGACTTGCTACTAAAGCTACGGCATTCGTTCAACGAGACCCTCGCGCTAACTATTGAGTATTTGCGAGATCGTTGGGATGCTTCTGTAGCCGGCGCTGCGGGCATGGATCCATCAGTGCGCGATAAAGCTGCTGAAGGTGTACATCGTACTCTAGCTTGGGATTCAGCCGTTGCCACCGTGACCAACGATCCATTCGTTCTGTCTGCACTGCGCACTCTAGCTGTCTGGCTAGCCGAGGATGACTCCCCGACTTTGCTTAGTGAAGCTGTGGGCTTGATCGATATGCTGGTGGAGATGTATACAAGTAGTAGTAGCGATAGAGACAGGAAGAGCAACAAACAGGAATCCTCTGTAGATTTCCGCGACGCTGTCTTGATTGCCCTCGAGCCGCTTATGGCTACAAACAACGGTCGCGATGCCTTTGCTTCTGTACACGGATGGACCGCATTATCTAGTGACCTAGTCAGCTTACTAACAGCGACAGGGACGCCATCAGCCGTTGATACGCGGCGTGGGACCAGTATAGTGCGCGTGTTACTCCCTATTGTCGAGCTATATAGCACGCCAGCAGCAGTTCCAATACCTGGAGAACAGCTGGATCTAATCACCAGTATAGCGGCTTGGGACGTTCCTGATCAACCTCAGGCTGAAGACGTGCAAGAGATGCAGGTGGCAGCCTTACAGCTAGTCACAGCAGTTGCGGTCCAGGCGACCGAAGCTCAGAGAAGGCGATATACGCTTTCATTAGGCGCTATTGTTGGTGTGGCGGAGAGACTGGGCGAGAAGATTGAACGAGATGGATCATTATGGGAGGCACTAGAAGACGTGCGGACGACAATTGATGGATTGCGGTAGAAGTGCATGAATATTATGACCGAGATACTGTAGGCGAGGTGCCATAGAGCCATATAGAATAATACAAAACAACATCATCTAGTCTATCTCTGCCTGTATCCCAACGGAGTCTATGCCGGCTGTGATATCTGCGACATCGCTGTTCTTTTCCTTCTCTCTCCCCGCCTTCGTCCTTTGTTTTCGCGCACGCCCGATTTCAATCCCGAGTTGGTGTAGTTCGCTGCGGACGTTGATAAGCTCCGGGACAATCTCGTCAACTGTAGATATGGCCTGTTTCTGAGCATCTCGAAGTGGCTGTGGAGCTAAGACGCCAAACCAGCGTATAGGGTTGCGCGGATCGATCTTAATAGGGGTCGAGATGGGCTCTGATTCTAGCTGACTTGAAGATTCATCGGATTCTGAAGAATCTAGAGGTTCCTTCTTATCGCCCTCCTCGGCCCCTTCTCTTTTTCCCCCCAACTCTTTGTTTTCGGTTTCCCCAACTTCTTCTTTTCCCTCCTCTTTCTCCGCTCCTTTCTCCTCTATCAAAGGCACCAAGACCACACGAACCTTGACACCGCCCTCGATCTCGTCCGAAAATTCCACACTCCGCTGGGCCTGCATCCGCAAATCGTAGCAATCTTGGCTATATCGGACGCCACGTGGAGCCACCCAATTGGCTTTAGCTAGTCGCTGGAATAGAGTTTGCTGGGAAGTCGCTAGACGGGCTTGAAGAACCGTGTATTCGTCAAGACGAGCAAGATATTTCACGAGTAGCTGATCGACGGTATCTTGAGACATTATGCATATATAACAAATGGCAAGAAAAAAAGAGAAAAGAAAGTGTAGGTAGTAGGTGTATTTCGATGGTTGTTTTGTTTTGTTTCTAGATTTAAGCTGAAAGGGAACTACAAACTTGGATTCTCAAGCTCAAGCTATTTAATGTCAGATTCATTGTGTACATACACTTTTGACCCAGTAGTGAACAAGTAATTGCCTAACATGTAGTCATTGAACGCCGAGTCTGTTCGTCCTGATCTTTCGTGTTACCTTCCCTATGAAATATTTCCGATGTCTTTGTAATCTTCACCATAAACATTCACTTCTATAATTCGATGATGATAGTATCAATTTTACATGAAGTATATTTTCGTATATCTTCCATATTCTCTTCCCCGCCTTCTGTAGGACTGAAAAACCTAAGTAACAAGAACAGTTCAAATATTTCATCAAGTACATACATATCTACATAAAGCAGAAAAAAAGGATTGCAAAGAAAAGTAAACTAAGAAATACAAAACATCACGTCGTATCTTTGGGATAGAGATAGGGGAGAGAACAAAACAAATGAATGGAAAACATAGTCTAGCTTACACGCGAGACTAAATGACTAGTTCCCAACATTACCCCCGTTCCTTTTTTTCGTTTTTGCTTTCGTTCAATCGCCTTACGATTTACGAAGAAGGCTCGGCAGCGGGAGCGCGGCCGCTGATGAAACGGTAGCTGGTAATCAGATGCAGGTCCTTGTTGCGGAAATCACGCTTGACACCCTCGATCAGCAGACGAGCCTGCTCCTCGGTGTAACCCCAGATACGGGTGAACAGAGCCAGAGTATGAGACTCGGCAGACATCTGCATGTGAATCTGCTCGAAGCGGCCAAGCTCCTTCATGTGAGGGTCCTTGGGCCAGGGGCCGATGGGAATCTAGAAAAAACTCAGAGTTAGAAACACTTCAACGACTAGACATATCGATGATAAGATGTAGCTGTATCGCTATGAACTTACTCTGACAACCTGCTCGCGCACATCCTCAAAGCCGGCGTCAATCATCCACTGCTTGTGGAAACGGGCAACGTTCATGGTACGACCGAACTTGCGTGAGGCGATATCCAGCTTGTCGACCCAGTCCATGGTCCAACGGGCCTTGTCACACGAGTCATCATCCGAGAAAACCCAGGCATCGTATTCCTGGATCTCCATCCAACCGCCGGGCTTAAGGTTCTGGCGGCACTTTTGGTAGAACAAGTTCCAGTCGGCGCAGGCACCACTGAGAGAACGACCGTGGATGTAGTCGAACTTCTCGTCTTCGCGGTAGGTCCACTCATCTTCAAAATCGTCGACGTGGAAGCGACAGTTAGGGGGGACCCAGTCAGGCTGGATAGGCGACAGATCAATACCGAAGACCTCGGAGTTGGGGAACTCGTCGGCCATCTCAATGGCCCAAATACCGGTACCACATCCAAGATCCAGAATACGCATATCAGGAGTCTCCTCTAGTGGCGCTGTGTATAGGGCACCGTGCTGCATCAGACGCCAGATGTGGTGCTGCAGATTCAGACGCTCCTGCTCACGGTCGTCGTTAGGCATCACATACTTGCCCTCACGGAAGGCGTGGTAGCGACGTCCGTTCTCGTACTGGTAGTGGAAGATGGACGACGAGATCGAAGCAGTGTTGACTGAGCCATCAGTGGCATACGATGAGTCCAGCGATGCGGGATCCTCGACGAAGGCGTTCTCCTATAAGCCATCGTTGGTTAATAAAGATCCCTTGGCTAATAGGCAAGAAGAAATAACAATAAAGGCTTTTGACTTACATCAAGCTCGATGGGGGCGTGGCCTTCGTTGACCGTGCTCATACCATACGCAGTCGTCGACATGTCTAGCTTCTGAGGCATGTGCTCCTCCAGGTAAATTGTATCGGCATCGTAGGCAGCCTTGGCCTTAGCAATGGAATCTTCATCTTCATCGACCTCTAGTGTGCCCTCGGCCTTCTTCTCTTCGGCCGGGGCAGAAGAAGAAGCTTCGGCAGCAGGAGCGGGGGCAGCAGTAGTAGAGGCAGCCGCAGGCTCAGCCACCTTGGTGGCATCAGCAGCCGGTGTGGCAGACATGGTGACAAGAAGTTGTTTGGTAGAATATAGAGGGGATGATATAGCGCAAGAAAGGCCGACCAGGTTCTTCTAGTAGCCGATCACGAAATAGAAAAGAAAAACAAAGTAGTGGGATAGAAGACAGAGGGTGTCTGATCAGTCAAATATGATATAGGAAAACCCACCTAAATCCAAAAAAGAAAAGGAAAACAAAAAGGACACAATGGATCCGAGGACGGGAATATAAGTATAGTTGCAATACTACAGAGGAAATAAAAGAAAATAAGAAAGATGGAAGGAATAAGGTAGGCTTAAATCGGACACTAGATGGAGGTGACAGCAGCTCCTTCTTATTCGACTTTCTAGCCGCTGCGGGAAGACACAAAGGAAGGTATGCTTGCTTGTTTGCCTATTTTTGTTTCCTTCAGCAACTCGGAGCTTTGAGCTTCTTAGTGACAAGCTCGGACAATGTTGCACGAAAAGGATAGAGCAAGTAGAATAAAATTCAAAGAATAAAAAGAGCTATTTCTTCTATTTTTTTACCCAAAGTTTAGACAGTAGGGGGCAAGGAAAAAAAAACACCAATGGTTACAGTTACAATTAAAACAGCAGCTTCACTTGAGAGGGCTGGCCCAAGAAGATGAAGGAACGGAACAATGAGAAGGAATGGACAGCGGCCGCGGAGTTTTAAGGGGGTGGAAGAGAAAGAAGGGAGAGAAATAGGTATAACTTATACTATACTTCAGTGGTAAATTCTAGATACAGCAGTTATATACAGGACAAGATAGATAAAGTATATTTCTTTACTGTGTTGCCCTGCTCCAAGAATGAATAATCGATTAGTAGTGAATTAACGTCCTGGGGGGGCTCAATGTTACATTATATGATGCTGGAAAAGTCAAGGCCAGAAACCCAGCCAACTATAGTTCGACCAGGTGGGAACATTTTTGCTCTCATGAGCTAGCTAACTAGATGTTAGCTTGACGCTTATCTAGATTATCGCCATAATAATACTAACTAGAATTTGTTTCTAGTGTCTTTGAAACTGACGACAAGAAAGAGATCTTGCCTCTTACCATCAGCCGATATGGCCAAAGTTACGCCTCTCTCTGCGTTTCATGGCCAATAGAATTGGATGAAAGTCCGGGTGGCCTAGGGGCAGCGGCCAGGTCAGTGCTTTGTTTCTTTTTTTTTCGTATGATTGTTAGTTATCGCTTCTATTCAAGTACGAATTTATTATCTCCCTAATAGGCACTACACTACTAGGCTTATTTTTTTCCAATGTTCACAAGTTAAATGGCAAATTTTGGAAAGAATAACTTGTATTCAAATGCCAGACAAAGTGGCGCTGTCAAAAGTGTCAGTCTGTCAGAGACAAGGAAAGAGCGACTTGGCCTCGGACGATCATGGATGATCTGCGACCTGATCAGACTAAGAAGCCTCTCTGCTCTTTCTTTCTAAACTATCAAGGCTCAACATACATTAAAAGCAACAACCATCTAAATGGCAAACAAATCATCCACATCGTAGCACCTCAACTAGCCACCCAGACAAACCCCAGCTTATCCTGCCATGCATCTGTATTTACTTGTATCATGGCCCGTTCTATTTCTTGTATTCAAAACTGACTGTCAAGCTAACCCCAGCTCGAGTAGATATCCTGCGGAGCGGGGCTGTGGTCGGATTGCTTGTTGGCCAGAACTGTTTATCTGCTCTCTCTTCCTTGCATTTCTTTTCAGGTTTGTTTCTCCATTTCTCGTTCCGTGCATACTAGCGTCCAATATCGAACAGGCGATATGAGGCATGGGGAATATAACGACACTCTTTGCTGTATTGGGTTCTTGCTGATATTAAAGCGACCAGCTGGCACATGCAAGCCAGAACAGACAGAATTCGTTCTAATTCTAACCATGCCTAGTCTCTTTGCAAATTGGGGAATAGCCAAGAAGAGAAATGTCGTAAAAAAACTCAGCGTTCCCTCCAACATCGACATGCATGCTCGATATGCACTGCAACGCCTTGTGTGTCTTTCTCCCTCTTCTGTTCTTTTATTCCTATAGCAAGTTTGTTCGGTTCGTTGAAAACAGGCCCGGGCTCCATATATTACCTGCAGGAGCTTTGACATGTGGCCTTTTCTTTTTCTCTTATGTTTTTTTTTTCTTTTCTGCTTCTTCCTCTTCTTCCGACGGGACAGAGTAAGAAAAAACAAAATATAGCCAGGCTAGATTCTTCACGATGTCATGAGGACGGATAGACAACAAGGAACTAGTGGATGCACTGTACTTTTCGCACATCATTCCAAGAGACTATCTGTAGAAGATCAATCCATCCATGCATGTCTCAATCATCGGTGCTTACACATACAACTTAGATAATGGGAAGAAATGAAACAAGAGAAGCGGACCAGCCTTGGATAGTATAGCTTTAGGGGAGACCGGAAAGAGAGCGACTCCTCCTCAACTACAACCATATGTGTGCATGCCTTTATTATTGTTGAGTTAATTTAGCGTACTTAGCATGCGGGAAAAGTACATACAACTATACTAATACTGATATACATGATATCTAATCGTGAATAAACATGTGTGTACGGGCGCTAGAACCAACGAGGGGCTTGTCCGGTTGGACCCGCGTGGTACAAGACCAAACTAAAGCCTTTAAGCTCGTAGACAGTGGAGTTCCTCAGCCTAGAGGGGAAACAAGAAAAGCAAAGAGCAGATCGATTCACAAATTTATCAGTCAGTATACCATTTCAAGAGACCTAGGTTTGAAATCAAAGGATAAAAATATAGAAAATGGTGCCATTAATCCCGATATCTTGTTTGGGCAATTCTTCCGAAAACAAGTCATTGGGTCATTACGACGAACCGGCCAAGGGATTATACATATGTAAGATAAATAAAAGGCAAAATTAGACAAAAAGAAACACTGTGGCCCGGATATTCGTTTTGATCACTTTAGCCGTGGCTCCAAGCTTCTAAATGCCAGCTTAGGCTGGACATGTAGATGACTTTAGAATATCAATTTCGTCTCCATATTACAGCAAGATCAGCAAAAACGACGTCCTTTCACTTCTTATTATCTGGAAACATCCATATCTATAATATACTCTTATATTTCATACACTGTCATTATCATATCAACTTATTGATCCAGTTTGATAGGTTTATTTCAATAAGTTCTTGCTGTCCGTTTACAAAGGTTCGCCCACTCTCCTCCCCCTGTTCATCTGCAGATTTCCAGCAAGAATCATAATACCATATATTTAAAGAACTGAAAAGGCAAGTGTTCCCTCTTTTTCCCCAACAAGAAAACGGGGTCAATTCATTATATAATTATAAGTGTTCGAAAGGATTGGAAAGGCATATAATACATACATATATATATGACCGAGAAAGGAGTAGAAGTAAGGAAGAAGATTAATGATAAAATAATAACACAACAATGATCCTTCTCCCGGAAGCTCTTCCGCGAGAACGATTGTTTTGCCAAGAAGGAATCATATAACTAGATGTATTTGTAAGTGCATATAAGCCTTAGCATAACCCATACATACATAGAAATATATATATGCCTGGGGAAAATTTTCTCCTAGGCCTTCTTACTTGGGTAGCTGTATAAGCGTGAAGTTGAAGTTGAAGTTTAGCTAGAGAAGTAAGTGGAATAAAAAGTGGAGACAAATGAAATAGTTTTAGGGGAATTTAGTAAGTGTTTATTTAGCAAGTGGGGTCGCCGCTGCAATTTTGTATGGGATTTTATTTGATTTGATATTTTGTAGGTCTTAAGAAATCGAAAAATTATAAAAACCTCTTTTGATTCGCTGTAATTTTGACCGATGTGGGGACCAAAAAGACTTCTTTTTATTGGCTGCATGAGTGACTACTTTGTAGGGTTTCTAGGGGTTAGGGCTCTTGCATAGGGTTCAACTGCTGGCCCAAATGATCGTTATTGACTAGAATATTCTGTAGATAGACTAGTAACTCCAACTTTCTTTGTTGGCAAATGCAAAAGTCTAAGTTTCACTTAGACTCGGCAAACTATGCTTAAGGTTCTTAACTAACAAACCAGAATGATCATGATTGACTAGAAAATTTGCCGATATTTGCAGATAGACTAGAATCTTTATATTTGCTGTCAAACGCAAAAGTCTGAGTGAAACTCAGGCTTTGCGATTGTTTTTTCGTTTATTTTTCTGTTCATATTCTTAGTTAGACTAACTACTAGGCATTTGTAAAGTTATTGATAGTTCAATATCCCTAATGTTTCTAGTGATAATACAAAAGTATCAAATAAATCAACCGTTGTGAATTAAGAAATAATAACGTACATCACCACTTCGTCGGACACATTTTCCTGCCCCTACTACCCTAAATTTAAGACGCGTTTTGTCCCGCAACACCGATGCAGGTTCTTACTCTCGAGTCTAGAATTATCCTCGCGATCGAAGCGATTCGAACGACACCGCGATTGACCTTGCGCCACGCTGCAAAGCAGTTCGATATCCCTTGAAGCACGCTCAGTGACAGAATAGCCGGAAAAGCTTCTAAGGCCGACAAGATCAGTGGCAAGCCGACCTTGACCCTAGCTGAAGAGGAGGCGATTGTTAGATATGTCCAGAGAACATAGATGCAAGTAGTTCATCGGATTCCGAGCAGAAGTACTTGATTTGACCACTTTTCGTGGAGTTATAAGGGTTGCAAATTGGGTTGTCTAGAAAAGTGTCCGACGAAGTGGTGATGTACGTTATATGCTATTTACATCTTAATAGATAGCATGTTGGATAATAAGCCGCTACTTTCGTAATAGTTATACACAAAAGTTCAGTAGAAATCAGTAAAAACTACAGAGCTGTTATAGCAATTCTGACTGTATTAGTTGACTACGGTACGGCTACTTTACCAACAACACTCAATAACAGAAAAGCTGATTGAAAGGGTAAGGTCGGGCTAAGGGTAGCATCAGGCTTTTGTAAACGAGGTTAGCGTTGCGCCAAAGACAGGGCGACTTGAAGTCCTTCTCCCCTCAGGAATGATACCTGATCAGGACTTGATAACCATGTTAACACCATATATTA
>RHDR01000878.1:0-10294 GCA_009806295.1 Davidsoniella neocaledoniae
CCCCCCCCCCCCCCCTCCCCCTTGTGCCCTACAGACATTGAAACCTTGTTTATACATGTAAATGCTTCCTGGACCCTAAGCGGGGTTTTGTCAATGCTATCAATCTTTCACATAAAGTTTGGCAAGGGGTTTATATTGGTACATTACTCTACATCGTGAATCATCACACTGGAATGTATCTTGTTTGTACTGGCTTTTTCATTCCCATGTTGCTTTAGCTAGTAGAAAGTTTCCATTGTCACCATAACATTTATTCTACGTGGGGCAGCACGACACTGTCCTCCGATTTGAAGCGATGGGGGGCGGGGCAGCATCAATGCACCCAAGGCATGGCATGGCATTGATACTGATGGAATAATGCTATGGCCGGAATGATGTATCTCTTTGTTTACCTTGACCATCTTACCCCTCGCCTAGGCTATCACATACTACTACTATGTATAGCACCATTATCAATGAAGTATCGTATAACTTAGATCCTGTCGCGCACTGTATATGTATAGGGCTTTTTTCGGTATCATTCAGCCGGTGCCTTTGTCCTGTATTCTTTATTTGTCTTCTATTTGATCCTACCGGACCAGATATCATACATGTGTACATGTGTATATCGGTATGTATACAACTAAGATAATATGGCCGTATCACATCGATATTCCTGTAGTGGTATATTTTTGTTTTATGCAGGGCAAACAAATGTTAAACTGTTTGGTTCATGGAAGGTCAAAGATCGAGCTCGTATGATGATGTGTGCATGGCATTAATAATTGAAAGGGATCCGATGCACCATCCCTTCCTACACTGTATATTATTAGGTATGTTGTAGGTTCTGAGATAGGAACATTCTTTTTTCTTTCCATCCCGATCATGACTTCACTCCAGTCGGGGAATGGGATCCTTGAAGTTTCCAAGAACAATGTTACTATTCCTGTACTTCTCTGCTTAATCATCTACATACACGTACTCTACTATTGGGTAGATTGATTATTCCATAACCAGGTTCGTTCTGTATGATAGTTAAGATACCTTTATCGACTCTGTGTGAATGATGATTGTCCATGTAAGTAATTTGAACTTACATATGTCTATAGATATGAATACAGACGTTGTCTTTTCAATTGATAGGACGTTAGGGTTATACTATAAATATTAGGGCTCTATATCAACATTTGAAGCATCTATTATTGCGTCTTTTCTTTACGCTGTATACTCTATGTTTTGACTCACTAGTCACTAAAATCGAATCTTATCTAAGCGCTACTTTTAGTATCAAAACTATGTATAGTTATACATAAAGTTATCGTAATTAGGTGTTGTGAAAATTGCCTCAAAAACTTATCAGGTAGTTATAAGATTTAGGTACATATTATTATTCAGCAAGCTCTCCTTACAAAAAGTGGGGAATCCCGTTCTGGTTATTAACCGATTATGAGCCGATAGAAGATCAACGAATCTAAGCTTACTGTAAGTAAAGCGCCGTCATATTGACGATGTTATCAAACGCCATTCGTTTCGTGGTGCACCAAAGAGATACCATCACATAAGCCGTTTAGGTGTCGATTTAATGCCAGCACACAAACAATTGCACTCCATGCATTCCAGCATACTATCCAATATTTCCAAGCAATAGGCTTTTACAAACAGCATGCTTTTATTTGTTTTCATGTTTCCACTGTCTCGCCACCACTCCATTAGGGTTTAGGCATCATAGACAAGTATTGTGCGTAACTTCTTTTATGATAGCGCCGAACTAACCTGTGATCGCAAACTACTAATTGTCGCGGAGCCCAGAAGCTCTCTTGGAATCCTATGAAAGTATCACAACTTGTTCTATACACAAAGCGTTTCCAGAGCTTGAAAGATTAAGTTCAGGATCCCCTCTCATCACAGTCGGTAGCCAGCGATTCTGCCATCTTTTGTTCCCGCAATCCTCCATACCGGCCATCCACTGTCCATCTGCGCGACCGCTAGTCTGGAAGCCGTTGCCAGACCCGATATCAGCCTGCCGGAAGGGTGATCAACGATGTCCACCCTGAACCAGCAACCCGACGAAGGCTTCTACGACCAGCCGGCAGAGGCTGTGCAGTCGTTTCTGGAGCAAGATCGAATGAGCGAGCTTATTGGGATGTCCGGAAATTCAGCCTTGTCGTTGCAATCGATACACGCGCTATCGCTCGAAGCTAAACGCAGTAAGTCTGATCAATCCCCATGGTGTTTTGAGTCCATCCTATCCAGCACACATTGTCTGCGTTGGCGTTCTCTTTTTTATATTTTTATATTTTTTTAATTTTTTTTTTCACCGACTGTCGTCTTGCGCATGTCTGCCCATGCAACCTCCTCGCTTCTTTTGCTGCAGCATTGTATGATGTCTTTGCTCTGTGGTGCAGTCTGCGCTCAGTCCTTGCCTTGCTTATTGTGTGCGCTGGCTGGCGGCCGGCAGTATACAACGTAGACAAGTAGAAAATACAAAAATAACCCGCCACACAGAGGCGCCAAGACCTGGCTGGCCTAATTCCTAACTGGACTGGACTGGACTGGGCTGGGCTTTGCTGGCGCACCGGCAGTCTTCATCTTCGCCATATCCAATTCTGTTCATTCCAAGCCAGCCCTAATGCGCCTGATGCTGCCTGCGTTATTGCATCTTTAGCGCCCATACTGTCTACAGCAATTACAGCATCTAGAGCCTTTATCAAGCCGAGCATCTAGTATCTCTAGTCTTGAGCAAGTGCCCACCTAGACTTACCTGCCTTGAGTTTTGGCTTAGATATGTTTTTGGTAGATGATGCCGGCTTTGCCACTTCCCAATCTTCATTTTCGTCTCTACCCATCTCCTCATAGCCTAGAACGGCTAGCTTCTCTCTGATTTTGAGTTTGCTTTTGAAGCTCATAGCAGTTGACTTGGCACTTCACTTCATTGACTCCCACCCCTGTCCAAAAATTCCCATACATCGCATACGCCTTCGCCTTCTCTCTTTTCATTACTTACTGCCTTTTCTGCCTCATTCTAGCGGTTTCTGCTGTCCGTCCGCCGCTTGTCCTTTCCCCGGCCAGTTCCAGCTTCCGTTCTACCACCAACTTCCCATCTAGTCTCCGGTCTTGATTCTGATCCTAACCTATACCTGATGCAGAGCTCGCCATGGAGATTATTCACGGACTTCCTACGTCTGACATCGCGGAAATCGTCAAATCCCTGAACCCCCGCCTCTATATCAACTTCGTGCAGCACCTGCCCATCGAATTGTGCTTGCGAATCTTGAGCTTCCTCGACGTCAAATCTGTCATCAACTTTTCCTATGCCTGCCATAGCTGGTACTTCTTGACACTCGATACCCGCCTATGGCGCCAACTGTATCACTATGAGGGCTGGCTCATCTCCCAGGACGAGCTTCTTCGCCTCGAGCGCTGGGGAAATTCATCACAGCTGAACGCCAACTCCATCGATTTCCAGTTCTCATCGCCAGTCAAGAGTGCAGCCCAAGACATCGATGTCGAAATGGTGGACAGCACAGCTAAGGATACTGGTGTGGAACGGGCTGCTGCGAGTAAAAAGCCGGCTACTACCATGTCACAAGAAGACATCGACTACCAGCATGTTACCCGGCCCTGCATTCAGGACCACAAGGGCATACCCAAGCTCTCGTTATGGATCCATAACCAGTATAATGACCAGTTCAAGGTTAACTGGAAGTACATATACATGATGCGCCAGAGACTCGAGAAGAATTGGAGAATTGGTCGCTTTGCGCCTTTCCAGTTCCCGCACCCTCGATATCCTGGCGAGGCTCACAAGGAATGTGTCTACACTCTGCAATTCGATAACCAGTACCTGGTTACGGGTAGTAGAGACAGGACCATCCATATATGGCATATGCGTACCCAACGTCTGGCGCGTCAGCCGTTAGCTGGTCATGTAGGCTCGGTTCTATGTTTACAGTTCGATGCTTCTCCAGAAGAAGATATTATAATATCAGGCAGCAGTGACTCACATGTGATCGTCTGGAAATTTTCTACTGGCCAAATTCTACAAAGGCTTGAGAATGCTCACAAAGAATCTGTATTGAATCTACGCTTCAATAAACAGGTTCTTGTCACGTGCTCCAAGGACTCCACTATCAAGGTGTTCAACCGAGCGCCATTGAAGTATGGTGATGTTGGATATGGCACCCCAGATGCCGAACTGTTGAGCCAGGTGCCTGTTACTGTCAAGAAGTACGGCTATGAAAACGGCCCTTCAGATTACCTACCGATAAAACCCATCTACTCAACTATTGCGGAACTAAGAGGTCACACCGCACCCGTCAACTCTGTACAAATTATCGGCAAAGAAGTTGTATCTGCTAGTGGCGACCGACTCATCAAGATTTGGGATTGGGAAAAGGGCCAATGTCTTCGCACAGTTCAGGGACATGCTAAGGGAATAGCCTGTGTCCAGTACGACGGCCGACGCATCATAAGCGGAAGTAGCGACTGCGAGATTAAGATCTTTGATAGTCGTACCGGTGCTGTTGTTGCCCGTCTCAGTGGCCACCGCAATCTGGTCCGCACAGTGCAAGCGGGCTTTGCCGATCTTCCGTACAGCGTGACTGAAGATGAGCGTGAAGCCCGTGAAGTCGACGAAGACTTTGATAGAGCTGTAGCCGATGGCACAGTGAACGACCCCTCTCGTGCTCACCGACGCTCAAATCGCACATTCGTCCCAGGAAGTCGTCGCCCTGATCAGCTTTTATCCCGCGGTGCAAAACTTCCGCCTGGAGGTGGCGGTGGACCCTATGCACGCATAGTGTCTGGCTCATACGACGAGAATATCATAATATGGCATAGAAGCCGAGAAGGTATATGGGAGGCTAAGCTGAAATTGCTGATAGATGAGGCATTGATCAATGCTCGCATGACTGAGGCTACGTCCCATCCTGGCCAAGACAGATTAGGATATAGGACAATCAGTCAATGGCAAGAGTATTGCAACTCGATTCTCCTTAACCAACAGGTACCCTTCGAAGACACATTGAAGCAAAACCCGTCGTTGCTTCTACTCAGCTCCATGTTTTCAAATCTCATCGATAGAATCGCACAGCCGGAAATCCGCGAACACATGCGTGTACAACTAGAGAATGCGTTAACCCTGTATCGACGGACTATCAAAACCTTCTATGAGGCGGCCAAGACTCGAGCTGATTTATCAGCCTTGATTCAAACCAACCCTTTCCGAATGAGTCTCAAGGACCCTCCGATACCGTACCGACAGCTGTTACATCGACAGGACTTTAGTTCGGCTCGGATCTTTAAGGTCCAGTTCGACGCTACCCGCATTATGACTTGCACACAAAAGCCCACTATTGTGGGCTGGGATTTCACTCATGGCGACCAAGAACTACAGACATTACAGAGGTTGTTCTTACCCATCTCATAGTCATATTCGTTTATTTTTCTCTTGTTGTGGAAGAGGTTGAGGAAGATAAATAGTTTCTTTTATAGGCATAAGCCATCGCATATCTTGTCTTTTTGGGCTTTTTTTTTAGTCTTCTGTTATTTTGTCACGAAATAAACGTCTTTTATAATAGCAATCATTAATGTAATTTAAAACAAGAAATCAGCCCATCTTTGTGTATATATGTGATCGACTTTTTATGTAATACATAATATCAATAAGTTATAAAACGAATGGATATTATAGTGACTGGAGAATAGTTGAATGTAGTAAGCAACATAACGCCCAAATATCTGTAAACCCTTTCATAAAAACTTCAAATTTTCGCTGATATAGCGGCCTTTGTAACAAATAGTAGACGAAAAAAATAAATATAAGCAAAACTTAAACGCCGTCCAAGCACCTCTCTTAATAACACTCAGATATATCCTCAGCCAGCAGCTTCTCTGACTTTGGTGCCCTCTATGACCGGTGGTTCGTCGACAAAATCGGGCAACTCGTCTTGCATGAAGCTTGGCAAAGCGCCATTTGCTTCAGCCTCACGCTCCATATCGAATTCCAGACCAAGGGCCTCAAGTTCCGCATCCAGCTCAGTTTCGTCGACATCGTCGGGAATATCATAACTCCGCGACAAACTCTCCTGAATCTCGTTACCGACATCTAGTAAGTCTGCCATTTCATCCTGCAGACGTTCGATCTTGTCGATGTCGACCTGGCCATACTGGCGCTTAAGTTCCTTATTCGTGGTTTTGAGAGCGTCGACGGTGGTCATGACGTTCTTGAGATTATCCTGCATCGTCTGAGCCTGCTCCATGTTCCACACTTGGCCTTGAAGTTGGTCACGTTGGGCCTCGTACATCTTGCGGCGTTGGAGCACTTTCATGGCTTTTTGCTTGAGTGCGGATTTGCCCGGTCCGTCGCGCATCTTGGCTAGCTTGGTCTGGTAGGTCGAGAGCTCGGCGTTAATAGCGGTGAGCTTGACGTCGATGGAGGCAATGCGATCGTCAATGTTCGAGATGGCGCCCGTGAGCGTGGGCTTAGGGCCCTTAGGCTTCGTGCCGAATAGGCGATTCATGGCAGGTTCTGTTTTTTTGCACTTCGGGGTGGCGGGCTTGGTATAGTGTTCGACGCGGGGTTTTGATAGCCGACTTGCGATTGTACTGACTAGCGGGGTAATGGATGAGAAGTTGCAGATGATGAAATGCTGAGTGGATATTTCCAGTAGAATCACATGGGTATGGGCTATATTTCAGAAACCGAAATTTAATCGATATAGAACATCAAGATATTGGCGTTGAGGGTTCCGGATATCGATTGAATTCGCCTGTCTAGCTTGAGATCTTAGTGCCTTTTGCTTGCCATAGCATGATGACGTTGCTGAAGTGGATGCTACCTACGCTGTTTAGTCATCGCAGGGTTATCAGTAATAGGGTTAGACTTCGTATCTATGTACGTATATGAGAGAGAATTTGGTATGTTGTAGCTGTTATATAGTTACTACGATAATGAATATAAGTCTAATAGCTATCCAATATTGTATCTTTGATATGATTACATGTACTTGTCTATATGTCGGGATTTTTGAGCATGAAGCGAGAACTTTGTTCGAGCTATTATTTACGATTGCTATTTATAGCAGAATAATCAAGGGTTTGCCTGTCATCTGTAGCTAACCCTCAACTGCTTGCTTAGCCGATCAAGATTAAGCTTAGATGAACATGACGAGACTGAAACTCTGTGAACCAAGGATGAAGCAACTCATTCTCGCTTTGTTTGGTAGGCGCAAGAACTGGGGATTAACGGATGAATCGGCAGAAGGAAGCAACTAGAAAAAGTTCGGTTGTATTTGACTGATTATTTCCTCCAGGCAACTATATCTCCGGAATAAATTTAGTTTTGCTTTGGCTTATGAACTTGGAATTTGTGGCTGTCCACGGCGATCCTGGATATAGCTGAAACATAAGGCATTAGATGAGCGGATGATAGGATCTATACCTATCTGTATACGAAAGATCCATATGTGTGTATATACTGGTGTTTGAAGTACGACACAGCTTTGTGCTTATTAGAGAAGGGGCTGAGAAAAAGAGGACTGTTTCTTGTAGAGTTAGCATGAAAACGAACCGATTACGTAGTATAAGTAAAAAGAACGAGTAAGAAAGAGCCAAGACTCGTTCGTAGCTCGAGAAGACGATAAACAGGTTGATTGTGGCTAATGGGGAAGTTTCATTATTGGGGGTTGTATAGGGGCGTAAAATAGCACAAGAAAAGCAGTGCTGAATGGTAACTGGGGATATCATACAAAGAGTTCTTGGCCTGTTTTCAAGTGGAAGCATGTGCCACACTACAAAAAGAGAGAAGAAAGAGAGAACAAAGGGGAAGAAAACAAAAAAGGAGGGTTCCATCAGTCTATTCTGGGAACATCCAGATCAAGATCTGGATAAACTGGGGAGTAATACTGTCAGTTAAGCATGACGATGGTAGCATTAAGATTAAGGTTTGCTTGCTAGTGTGCGGATATCTGCGAATATTCACCAACTTGTCCATTTCTGTAAGTGAACGAGCCAAGGGAGGACAAACAACCTTCTAGGAAGGTTTTGATTACTTGGGAATCGTAACTCATAATGTGATATGCACTGGCCAGAGAGATAGGTAAGGATCGAGGAGGCTAGACTGCATTTTCTCTTGGTGCTTAAGCAGTTTCTTTATGGAGTTGTCGTTCTGTGTACGAAGACTCAGTCTAGCGTAAGCTTCTTATGCCGGTTGGATAATAGAAGGAGACGGACACTACTAAGTGTTTTTTTTTTAATTCATTAATCTTATGGAGCTATGGAAATGTACTATTAAGTTACGTAGGTATATTCACCAAATGGCCAAGGCGGCCTACGGTGTTTGATAGAGCTAAGGCGGCTAGGCGGTTACAGCGTTGGGGAAGCCTAAAGAAGACGAGATATGATATGATACAGGGCCCCCTGGTGCCCCAAGCACTTGGCGCAATGCAAGTAACCTGGCCCAAACAGCACTTGTCACTTAAACAAGCAATACTGTTGCTCGGTAGATTTGGGATACAGGAAGGAGAAAGCTGGACTTCGTCTGGTATATAAGAAACAGAGCCCGCCGGCATGGTACATACGGGATAGAGAGACTCTCTTCTGGTCCTCACCTTTCTAGGTTCCGTCTTTCTTTTTAACCTTGTTCTCAACCTCATCTTTCACTCTTTCAGGATGAGGCTCTCATTCGTTTCCTTTATCTCTGCGGCTGTGGCCCTAAACGCTTCGTTGGTCTGGCAGACTACTCTGGGTATTGACCCAGCCGGCAGTGCACGACTCAACGGCATGTCGTTCCAGCAGGACGCACTAGTCTCGCACAACGACTACCAGTACGCGGCGTACTACTCGCCCACTGGGTCGTTCAACAAGCAGTACGTGACACTGGCCCGGCGCAGTATCCTCACTTTCGACGCTGCATGGGAAGCCTTCAACTTCACCGACTATGAGCAGACGACGCAAGACTCTCACAATACGATCTCACTGGGTATCTCCCCCGAGGGCCGTATTCACCTGTCGTTTGACCACCACGACGTGCCGCTCAACTACCGCTACAGCACGAGCGAGATTGCACGTGATCCCGCTAACCATAAGTGGGAAGCCGCGCAGTTCTCGACAACGCTTCACGCTCTGCCGGGACGTGAGACTGGTCCATGGGACTCGGTCACGTACCCGCGTTTCGAGACTGTTGGCGAACGCGGTTTCATCTTCGAGTACCGTAACGGCCATAGCGGCAGTGGCAGTAGTTACATCTTCGAGTACTCGCCGGCGTCGGCAAACTGGTTCAAGGTCGGCGAGTACGTGCGTGGCAACGACAACAACGCCTATATCAACGGCATGACATCCAGCCAAGGCTCGCTATACACCTCGTGGACGTGGCGCGAGACACCCGATGTGGCCACCAACCATGATCTGATGTTTGCGCGGTCCGAGAACAACGGCCGCACTTGGTACAACACGCTGGGCGAGTCTCTGGGCAACACGATTACACCGTCGTCTAATGGCGTAACCGTGTATACCATCCCACAGAACGGCGGCGTGCTCAACCAGGAGGCACAGGCCATCGACGACAGCAACGGTGACTTCTTCGTGCTTAACCGTGAGAAGGTCAATGACAAGCTGACCTGGATCTTGTATCGGCGCGGCGCGGACGATGGAGCCTGGTCTAAGATCACTGTACAGCACAATGTCGGCGAGCTGACTCAAACCGGCCACCGGGGCAAGATCGCCGTGCGGCCAGACTCTGGCGACGTCATCGCTATTCTGCCCGGCAACACCAACGGCATGCTCGGTATCTACGTGGCAACTCAGGCTAGTGACTATAATACCTGGTCTGAGCTGTGGACGGGATCCGGCTATGATGTCGACCCGCTGATAGACCGCGAGCTATGGCGTAGTGACGGCGGATCTCTGCTGAGCATCTTTGCTGTTACGCAGGGCTCGTACCCAGACCGCAAGATCGAGGTGCTGGACTTCGTTTTGGGGTGATTAGATATGCTGGTTGTATATAATTCATATACACTATAGAGATAAGTCACTTCTCACCAGCATATTCTTGCTTTCAAGTGAATCGGTCTGGAGCCGTCCGTAGTAGGTTGATCCTCAGTATATATTAGATTCTGTTAGCGTAGCCATTGCTTTTCTGTTCTTTTCATTAGACCCTTTTTGTCATTACTATTATATTTTTTTTTACAAACGATCGATGTACAGCTACGTACGTCTGAGCATCGATCGATGTACAGCTACGTACGTCTGAGCATCGATCGATGTACAGCTACGTACGTCTGAGCATCGATCGATGTACAGCTACGTACGTCTGAGC
>RHDR01000879.1:0-10286 GCA_009806295.1 Davidsoniella neocaledoniae
TTTTTAGCATGTATTAGCTCTAGAATTACCACGGTTATCCAAGTAGTAAGGTGCTATCAAATAAACGATAACTTATATAATGAGCCATTCGCAGTTTCGCTGTATAATTGCTTATACTTAGACATGCATGGCTTAATCTTTGAGACAAGCATATGACTACTGGCAGAATCAACCAGATAACTATCGTGCACCGGGGGCATAATGGTTGTATGATGGAGAAACAAAACAGCTTATTCCTTGCATTCCGACATGCCGGGGATGCATTTCTATATAATTCAATATTGCCCATGACAGATATGACATGACAATTAAAAATACTAGGTAGCATATCTGTATATGCACAGATATATCAAGAGATCAGGATGTCACGAAAGGAAGAAGACTATCGGCTCATAGTACCATAGTAGAAATGTATTAAGCTACAGATACGACACAAGGTGAGTAGTACATGTATTATACATAGTATTTTTTAGTATTTTACATCTGTACAGATGTATATCCTTCCCCTTGAACTTTCATTCATTTTTTCTTGGGTTTTTCTTGGGTTACATTGAGGAAGCTTTTTTTAGGCTCATTGCATTCTGTTTGATTGATTCGCTCTCAATCAATCCGAAAACGTCTTAAGGAATGAACTTGGATTAGGTTTTTTTTTTTTTAGTTTCACGTCCATGAAAAAAATATGTCTTAGCCTTGATATTTGTTTACCTCTCTCTCTATATTTTTGTCTGATATTTGTATATATACATATATATACTCGTAGGTTCTTTCCCTATTTCCTGCGATGTGATGTATTGTAACACGGGGATGTCGGGTAAATACCCACAATGACATCACCATATTCTCCAGCTCCACAATTCTCCCACATTTTCCTAAAGCATAGTAGTTGCTAGAAGAAAGGGTCAAAATGGAAAAGGACTGTGCTTTTTCATTTATTAGTACATCATTTTTTTTTTCCTTTTTTTTACGGCTGCTTTTAGTAAAAGGGGTGCGCCATCTTCGTCATTGAGAACAGGGGGCTATGATGCTTGTTTTTTTTTTTTACCTGCTTTTTTCTTCTCTGATTGCTAAGTACTTTGTTGTCGTTAGTTTGTTTTAACTCCCGGATCAATATAATGTCTGTATACACATATGTACACTATATCTACAAATATCTATATAAATATTGTTCATTGGGCATGGAGGCCCTCGCTAAAATTTAGGGATGCGATCCGTAGCCCGATTTTATCGACATAACAGGGCTAAAGGCATCGGCCGAAGAAAATAGAAGATCAAACAAAAAAGCAAGGAAAAAAGAGTAAAAACACACAAACACAAACTGATGTAACTTAGAATACGGCATCTTGTCCCATATTTTTTCCCTTCCTTTGATCGGCTCGTTAAGCGTCAGCACGGTCATCAATTCTCAAATCCCCGGCAGTACGAACAATGAATCACCGAATCATCATAACGATGTATTTGTATATGACATATACTAATGTATGTACATTAGTTGCACATGCTACTCTGGCTTCTTCCTTTGTTTTCTCTTTCTTCGCCCCTATTCTGCTGTGTCGAGCAGCCTTCAGTATACAACATATATAATTAGCTGTACGGTGCCTCCTCCAACCTCTTTGTTTGTGTCGTCATAGGATATGATTAGACAATCATCTATTACTTCATGTATGTAGCTACATAAATCTATATTTGATAGCAGAGCAGGCCGGCTAGTAGCTCGCATTCCGGCGCCGTAAACATGGTCCTGTAATTCCTCTTCATGTTTTAATACTAGTTTCTATACTAGTCTCTATATCTTTGATATTATATATGTGCATATGTAGTCACTATTACTCGAACCTGCCACTCCAAAACCTCAGCCTGCTTCCGTCACTATCACGTCCGAGAGGGCACGCGCAGGGCTCTGCTGTCGGTATATGATGTGGTGTGCCTCATAATGTCTGTCTTCTACTTCTGTCTTCTACTCCATCCGTCTTCCTAAATGTTATTCGGGCTGCATACTGGAAAATCTAGGAACCCAATATCTACGCCCTGATATCATCATGTACACGACAGAGTGTTAGTTGAGGTACTTTTGATACTAAGTACATATATACTGCAACTGAATGAATTGATCTTTGTTTCTTTCTGAATCCATCATGCATATCATATGGCTTGAGATGATAATGTGGTCTTATGATCGCTTTTATCTGACCTTGCATCCAAGTCTCACATTTAACCCACCCACCCACACTAATCAATGTGCATATGCATATGGTTAGGTGCATGGTGCATATACAACTGCATAGATATACAAATATGCAGATATATGTATACAACTAATTAACTAACTCATAGGGCCCAGTAGTGTGAGTGGGCATGTATATCCACTAATTTTATGGCGCCAGAACAATATTGTACCAAGACAGACTATATTTGTATTTACATACATATTTGAATCCATTCTTTTTGTCTTGCTATTTTATAGCTAGCGTCATTCATATAAAGAGAGACACATCTACAGATACAGCTTTGTGACACCGTCTTAGCCCAATGTCTACTACCATACAGACATGTAGGGTATCAATGAGGCTGGGTCAGTACCTATCCTTTTCTCAGGTGTCAATATCATATCAATATAGCACCAACAGCTACCATTACTACCACCATCACCATGTATCACTATTTCTTCCACTATTGCTACCTTTGTCGGAGCATCCACTACCACTATACGTATAGTTGTAGTCTGCCGACTTGAGTGACAACCGTAGCTATTGTAGTCATCATGAAATGCAGGCCGACGCGCTACTGTGAAACGCCGTGCTTAAACGAGTTTTAGCGGGCGTATTTGTTGGTTGCTAAAACATTACCTCAAAGCTGTCAATCACACATGTACATAGCCTACATATTAATAGTATAGTCAGCTCCATTACGATATTGTTCATATGCCTCCTCGTATACAGCAGGCCCCGAATGCACGTTAGTGGAATAAACGAGACTAGCTGATAATATATACACATACACATCCATTCAGATACAGATACATACATATAAATAAAAGCCGGCCTAAATCCGCCCTCCCGTAATTGATGATTATGATGACCGCACTCTCTTATCGCCTTATTCCGTTCCGAGCCCGGTTCTCACCATAATTGGCTGCCCCGAAACCCTCCCTTGAAATCCGAACGTCCGAGAGTATGGGGGGCGTGGGATATATCTGTATATGTGTATATATAAATGTATGTATATATATAAACGTGGAGGAATACATATGTACATATCTGTATGTATGTATGTAGTTCATTCCTCTGGAACAATTATTACACCTGAACTAAAATAAAGGCTGCCAATCATTGACGGCTGCCACAAGATATATCACAAGGAATCTTTCTTTATTCTTTTTTTTTCGGGGCTTATTGAGGGAGGCACAAGTATCAATCTATCGCCGATCTTACCCTTTCATATACAGCTAGTATCCTTTTTTTTCTTTCCCCTTGTTCTAACATGTCGTATATTAGATAATCATAATTTACACAACTAACTAGAGTTCACTATGTATCTGGTTGTAGAGAAAACAACCCAACCATACATTACATCATAAATCGTTCATAACGAGACAACAGCTAAAATATTAGAAACTTGGAATACGGATTGATACACTTATGATTCTGTTTCAATTGCAACTCACATGTACAATTCTTAGTCGGTACCATAACATAGAGTTCAGGTTTGTTTTCCGTTTTTGTTAGTCATAGTAATATTAATATATGATATCATGCATGATGTTGTTCTTCTCTTCTCTTTAGAAATATGGCAAATACCGTATTCATATCAAATAGGATTGGATAAAGTATCATCTCTCTTTGAAGGAGAGTTCGTATAATTTTAGTAACCCTCGTAGTTCAAGATAGCCGGTAGGTCATACAAGTTTTAGTAGCTTGAGATGAGGCATAAGTAGGCGAATTATAAAAGATATGTACATTAATCCGCATTGATTTTAGTATATGTTCATGAAGTGTACTTACTTACCTAGAACTATGTGTAAGCCGGACCCTGGAGGAGTTGTCAAGACTCCCTTGATGTTAGGATCGATAGGGCGATCGATGGGAATAGTGACAAATATGGTCACAGATGGGTTTCTCGACAGCGCGTCAGCCTCAGTAACCGAAGACAGGAGCCTCAAGTTACAGTTCTTCCCCGCAAAAGTATCAGCTAAGCCTTCCATAGGCATAGCATTGCGGGCAGCAATATAGATAGCCGAGAAACCAAGGTTGTTTAGGGCGTAGAATAGCAGCACGGCTAATTCCATCCGATCCGACGACACTATCAGGGCGAGGACTCTCGGCCAATAGACGAGGATTTCCAATAATGAAGACTCCGCAAGGATATAGACGATGTCCTGTCATTATGCCGGCAGGTGTTGTCACTCAGAAAATTGACACTTCCATCATCTGATGTGAGGGTCATGGCAGTGTTGACAGTCATGGCCACTTGGTAGTCTTCGTAGTAGAGATGCTAGTCTCTGGAGCTTTGCTAATGGCCTGAATACCATTGGCTACACCAAACTATACGGTCAACACTTCTTAATGCTGTCGAGCTGAAGCCGACCTTGGAGATAGTGTATATGATGCCGGTGACGTTGGCACTAACTAGAGAGTAAGTAGTAGAGCTGGAGTTGCTCTTGATGACATACTCGGCCCTTGAGATACGTAGATGTAGGGTTATTCGTGACAAACGGGAGGGGGTATGATGATGCCGGCTCTGCCTGTAGATCTGAGAGGATACATGTTTATCTTAATTCTCTCGGCTCTAGGAAGGGACTTAGGAGACTTGTACATGTAGCAAGACATCTGGTGATTCAAGCCATTGAGTTGAAGATTACCCCCCTAATACACGCTGATGTAATTCTAAAACGAGTAAATACAGACCCTAACGGACACTGGTGGATAAGATATTGAAGTGGATAGCCTGGCCTTAAGGAGACGATACTCAAGGACACAACCTCATTTTCCACCTACAATGTCATAAAGAGTCGACCAGTTATCAGAGATGATGTAGGGTGTCTACTAAGGCGTTCCCTATCCTTCGTATATCGTTTATATCGGACTTGTGGCGGGTATCAATATGACTCGATATACTGACTATGACCTCCAGTCATTGCTTTATATCTTCTAGGAAGGCAAGTACTAATAAACTGCTTTGATATCCGTGTGACATCCTAAGCAAACCTTTACTGAAGCTAAGAGGACTATAGATGCACTCTGGCAACGAACTTGGATACCCTTCTACCAGTAAGTTTGTACCACATCTAACCTCAGATGATTCTAGTTTATAACGCACTGTACTCCTTTTGCTATCCCACTGTGTATGTAGGACCCTATAAAGCCTATGTAGTCTATTCATAGAAATGGTCCCACACTATGTAGGTACAACTTTAATTCTATTATGTGCTTATCTTTAGTTGGGCCAACTGCCCTCTTGAGTTTGGTCACTTTTTGCTATCTAAATTGATTATTCACTTTGATCTACATATGTTGGCCTAATCAAAAGACACTGGCGGAGATCTTGGACTTGCAAAAAATGATCAAAATGCCGAGTTTTAGCAACCAGTGGTCTCATCTAGAACCGGACCAGTTCTCTGGCGAGAAAGAAGGCTACCCTGCTTGGAGAATGCATATGCTGAACAAATTTGAAGCAGATGGCCATATCATTAGAGGAGAAGAACACCATGCAAGGGCCTAATGAGACATTTGCAGATTTTTTGATTCGATTCGATGATCTTATCAGTCGAGCAAAACAGGAGGACAAAGGAGTTATTGTTGCTCTACTTCAACGATCCCTTAATCCTAGCTTATTTCTGAAAGAGTCGGCTTTACAGGCATTGTCGAAGCCCACGTTGAAGGAAGTGTTGGCTGCCATCAAGGCCTCTGGTAGGATATATGACGAGGTTCTGAAAACTATACTCTAACGTATTTGTCGAATGGAGGAAATTTGCTACTACTGCAAAAAACAAGGTCATATATATCTCGAAATCGCAGAACACAAAACCATGATAGAAAGGATCAAGTGGCAGCCTCTCGAATGGGTCGACGCTGATTATGACAATAGACGATGCTAAGTTAGTTATTGAGATATTTAGAAAGATGCAAAGTCATCTTCTTCAGCAACGTTCTATGAGGGTCGACAGCATCATCCTGTAGCTTTAGCGAGACAACAGGCAACGTGAGAGGACCGCACCGGTGAAAATAATGAAGAGTGATAGGAATAATGGTAAGAAAAACATCGTGGCTATAATTAAGACTACACAAATTACATATGAAAATGAAAATGCTGGCTGTGAGAAACTTATGATTAGGGAACTGATGGGAAAAGTAGTAATAAGACAAACAAAACCATCGGTATATTGTATACTCTGACCAAGATAGATGGAGACAGGATGGCTAGGGAAAATGTGAATGCTCAGGGATTATATTTAGGTGCTAACTTGACAACAAGTATCTGTATAGTCAGTACT
The DNA here is from genome assembly GCA_009806295.1 of Davidsoniella neocaledoniae. Taxonomy (NCBI): domain Eukaryota; kingdom Fungi; phylum Ascomycota; class Sordariomycetes; order Microascales; family Ceratocystidaceae; genus Davidsoniella; species Davidsoniella neocaledoniae. The sequence continues at coordinate 6,488 of RHDR01000879.1, forward strand.
TGAGTCTTTGTTGATTCTGGTTGCCTCTATTTAGCCGATCTCCATGTCTTGTGAAGCTTGGGTATTTGTCATACATGTATATTTAGTCTTGCCGATACTCCCTCACCGCCATTTTAATAGTAACTATAATGCCTCTTTTACTTGACACTTTCATAGCTAGATATCTTGAATATGGCTGTTACTGCAGGTGACTTAGTCACGTCTGTCTGACTAGCGAACGTGTTATGACAGAAAGCATGTCAATGAATCTTGACTTTGTTACACCTATTGCATTCATTTGTGATCTACGAGCTGTCTACGCCATAACGATTCAAGGCCTATCAGTCTTGGCCAAGTCTTGTCTTTGGTTATGCTAGACTTGGACATGAATAGGGACTGTTATTCCCTTAGTTTCAATCTAGTTTTCCTTTCCTCCTCATCGGTATCAATCGAAGTCCTTCTTACTAGATTGTTTGCCACTGCCTCTCTCTTAGATCGTGTCACTATGCCATGACCGCCCCCAATGCCACGTGCCACTCGTGCAAACAGCAAGGCCACTACGCTTCGGACTGTCCCACTGTACCCACCCTCTTGCACCAACTGTAAACGCAAAGGCCATGCCGCCAACGACTGCCGATTATGCTCTCGCCCTTCACGGAGTTATGTTCGAGTCAATGCTGCCGCCACTAAGCCTGCCTTCACGCTGGACGACATCCGTTCCGTCATCGACGAACGCATCTCCGGTTTCCAACAACGTCAGTTAGACATGTCGCTCCTAGCCACCAAAGCTCTGCCACCTAGCGAGAACGAGAAGGGGGATTTTTAGATGGTCGGGAAAAACAGCTCCCCGACAGGAGGAATTAATCGGAGATAGATTAGCTAGACTAGAAATGAATGCCTTAGGAAATTATTTAGACGTTAGTCTAGGTAGTTATTCTACGAAGGCACTCGTTGATAGTGGTTGCCTTACTGTCGCCGTCGTTCCCCCGCGTCTCCTTCCACTCTCCATCATCTCGCACCCCGTTTCCGCACGCGAAATTGTCCAAGTCACTACACAGGACGACCCGCCTCTCATCGACACCGTTGCCGCCTTCCGCCTTACAATCAACGGTCACCAGGAGACGATTTGGGCCTACAGAGTCCCTGGCCAAACCGAAGATATCATACTAGGTCAAAGATGGTTAGTTAACAACGATGTTAGGCTGCGTCCATGGAACCAAGAAATAGAAATCTCACCGGCTGAAGAACTGAATGCTGAGGAATCCTACAACCTGTGCAGAGAAGGGGAAGACGTCCATATTTATAGAGCTTCCCTGGAAAACATTAACATCGCCCTCGCTCACCTACCGGACTGGTTGGAACCGATTACATCTGAGACGTTAATCAGTGATCCCTCTTACCGCAAGAACTAGCAAATGAATCACACGCTTTAGATCACACAAAGAAGGGTTACTTGATTTCTCAAGCTTCGCGCATTTTTACAAACACTTTGTACCACGTCTGTCAGAAATACTGGCACCATTGGTAGGGTAAACCAAGCAAGATAGTCGATTCATTCGGTCTGACAGTTATGAGAAAGTATTCAACAAAGTTAAGTAGGACTTCTCGCCTACTTCCAGTTCTAATACCTGTTGATACGGCAAATGAAATTATAGTTTCAGTTGATTCATTTGGCCATGAGGTGGAATTATAAGGAAACTTCAATAGTATAATAGTACATCAACAAAGATTAAAATGATATAAAAAAAGACTTGTACATGACTAAGTGAATGTTGCGGGGTGATTCGATATATCTATATCTATGTAGTAGAGTACGAACTAAAGTTCAATGTTTGGTGTGACTGCGGTGGAAGTTAGATCGGGACTTTTTTGTATCATTGACTGCCGGTGTGCTGGCTACGGTGGTCTTGGAAGAGACCCAAGGCGGTTTCTGTAGTGAGAAGAATATCCAGAAGATAGGTGACGAGGCATGGTCATGACTCAACCATGCCGTAGAGTGGCGCTTACATCGAGTTGCTCCCGGACTTCAACGAAACTCGGGTTACACAAATATTAAACCGGGCTAGTATATAGTTGTCAATAGTTATAGACATTTACATATCTTCTTGTTTGATTTTGAGTTTGCTTTTATTCTTCTTTTGCATTTCACTAGTACAATACAATCACTTGTACCTAGCACGTCTTGATTGTATAAAGTTGTAGTGAAATTGTGGCTGAGATTGGCATTAGTATGGCTGTGGCTTGACTAGAAAACTCGTGCCGCGCCACAATATTTATTATTGATGACAAATATTGTGGGGCGCGTCACGAGTACAAGATATGTATAATACATATCTGTATGTGTGGTGTCGCTGTGGCGTAAGTGTGGCACTAACACAACAACAACATTGTACCAACTTTTGCCCCTCAATTGTCAGGTCATCTGCCCCTCAATAAATAAGCAGACAAAGCCTAAAGGCAGACTAATGTCTTTAGCTGCCTAATATTCATGATGAAAAAAGGCAAATCCTGACAGTCATTTAACTTACAAAACACACCACCCGACATTCTTATAGCTATCTAACTTCACAGGATGAATAATTTTTACCTCAATTGAAGCCTTCTCTTATATAAAGAAAAGGCAGTTCTTGAGGCTCAAATTGTTCTTCTTATGTAGCTAGATAGCTATGAATATGTTTCTCTTGGAATTTTTATTCCTTTTTATAACAAAGTGATACGACAAAGTGGCACTTTAACCCATTTCTGCCGTATATGACCACGAAAATCGCCGACGGATGAAGAATCGCCTGAAACTCGAATCCTGCCTCAAAGGACAGCAGCTACATCATCGGATACAGTGTTCTTTATGTCAGTATACTGGTATGTCGGCACAACAGCGCCAACAACAAGCGCCGCATCAAGGATATCGAGCTACCGAGCTCTCCTCCAATCGCCGCCAAGAAAATACACGAGGCGAAAGGCCTCGAACGTTCACGATAGATTGGGCCCGATAAAATGAGACCCAGATCGCCGCAAATATCGCGATCATCATCAAACACGCAAAAGAGTTAGTAACAATCGACTCTAAATTTGAACGCCTGCAAATCCAGCTGGCTGAGACGTTGGGGGGATCTCGACATACCTGACACGCCATCACCACCACCGAAAGTTATCGTTGATGATGCATCAAAGGCCACGGTGGCCTCATCAAAGGCTTTGTATTCTGCCGTCACTTCAACCAGCGCTGCCCAAGAACAGTGACATTGTCAACAACATCAACAAGAAGAAGACGGCGGCGAAGAAGGCCTCTTTATCTGCGCCGTCCAAGGCGCCATCAACACCAATCACTACCAACCCGAAGCGTGACGCGCCTCGCGATAAAACAACAACAACAATCTCGAACGCAACTGTCCCCAATCAGCCGTCCACGACTGACGAGCTTATAAACACCACTGATGCCCCAACCTCAGAGGACTCTGACAAAGGTTGGCAGCAAGTCAAACGGCGAAAACCATCCCACACCTCTGTTCAGTCTACACAGAGCACCAACAAGCTTCTGCTGATCGGTGGTGGCAAGATTCCGTCCCCCCAAGCCCATCCGTGACTTGGTTAATTGTAATGGACCGATGAAAGCCATTGAGGTTTGGACCTCTCGCAAAAACAATGTAATGATCAAGTGCTGCAGCGAAACAGCCAAACGATACCTACTTTCAACCAAGAGCACCTGGCTCGCAAAGCTGCGCCCGCTCGGCTGGAAGGACTGCGTGGAGCCCGAGGACTGGCAACGGCTGGTCATGCACGGCGTCCCCAAGTCCGAGGTCCCGAACTTTGCAAAGGAGTT
>RHDR01000880.1:0-10278 GCA_009806295.1 Davidsoniella neocaledoniae
CACATCGGTAGTTCAGGGTAATGACATTGTACCGTATCTATCACTCGGCGTACTTCATGATTTCCAAGCACTCTCAGCGGCATTCAAGAGCGAGGGTGGCTCAGCTCGAGTTGCGCTCAGCAAGTACGTCACAGACCAACTCCAGAACGAGTTCATGCAGAAGTGGTATGGCTCCTCCTCAGCAAGCATCAGCGATGCCCAAGGCGTACTCATCACGAACGGTGATCGATCGGAATGGGCCACTTCCCTACTACAGAGCTTGCGCGCATCGATGACCAGCGAGAAACTGTTGCCGCCTGGAGAGGTCTTCGTCGTGGAGAGCACGAGTGTCCTGAGACGAGATTATGCCTCGGAGCCAACGGTCCAAGGCTTCTTGGGCTCACCGGCGAAGAGAATCGTGTTACGTTATGTGCGTGATGTGCCAGCAAAATTCAAGGAGATGCGGTTTAGGCCGAGCATGTTGGTAGATCATAGCCCGAGTCGATACGAAGAAACGCTGAATCGACTGCGTATTGGTGTTGAGCAAGTTTGGATGTGAGGGAAGAGTAGAGAGATAGAAAGATATATATATATATATAAGAAGCTGTTGCTTGATGAATCGTATCTACGATTCTTTTGGGGGTATCCGGATGGAATAAAGAACTATCTCATCTGTGATTGGCCATGGTTGAAATATACGAGGTAACGACTTATTACGGAAGAAGTTCTCTTTCTTGCTTATTCTTTTTCATTGTTAACGGTTTACTTATATTCACGCATATACTTATAGAATGTCATTTTTGTCTATCCTCACTGCTTGGTTCATTAGAAATCCTGAATACCAGTCTCTCCACGTAGTGAACCCTTATTCTTGTCATCGTCGCTATCCATAACAAAACCGGGCTCTTCATCGTCAAACCACGCATCTTCTTCGTCCTGTCTCGCATATTTATCTAGCGAATCGTCTTGGTCTATCCTTGAATAGTCGAACTCGGTATCTTCACCCGCGACGAATCGGTCGCGTAAAAAAGCCGTCCAGGTATCCCGTGCCTGTTTCTTTGACTGAGCAGGGCCAACGCCGGGCTTAGAAGCCATGGCTGCGATATCGCTACTGTCTATGTCTGAGTCCCATTGAAGTGAATTGGATGCATTGTGTGTATTTTCCCTTTCTTCTTCTTGGTCTGCCTGGTCATCCCATTGTGGGATCTTGGAAGCTGTAAATGACGATGAGGTCAACGGTGGTGCGTCCGTATAAATAACGCTGGTCTTCTCTAACTCATCACGTAGTTGTGCAAGTTTGGCCTCTGAACGCATTATATCGCCTTCTAGGACACGGGCATACCCTTTAGCCTTGCCATCTAACTCGCGTTCTGCTGCTGAAAGATGCTGTCGAATGAGTTTATCGTACAACACAGGATCTATATCATGATTAGCTAACCAAGTTCATCGTTTATAGACTAAAAGAGAGTCATATAGGAGGCAACTATATATAAACAAAGTATGTCTTACTGGCAAACTCATGTTCGTCGTTGATGAAATACTCAGGGTTCAAGGTGAGATATTCTCGTCGTCGGTTCTGGACTTTAATCAATCGCGTTTTAGAGGCAGAGCGGGGGGCGCGTGGAACTGGCCGCTCAAAAGATTTAAAACATGGGCTAGTAGAGTATTCCATCATGTGAAAGATGTATATATATATGCTTGACGTAAAATCTAGTTATTATGATAAAAAAGAACGTCGCCAAAGTACGGATAGATATGCTGAGTTCATTAGGGTTACCATATAATAAGGGTTTACGGATTTGATCTCCATAAAACTACTCAAGACTATATACATATACATATCAGGCCCTTCTTCTTCAACTTGGCACATATTTACTTGCAAACATAACCTAGCAATTGGATATCGTATGAACAAATATCTAGTCCATAGTAATAAGAACCTTTAGAGCTCCACACTTGGTAGCGTTTCCAAAGGTTTCATACGCATTTTCCATCTCATCTACAGTGAAGTCTAGGCATGGAACGTTAGTACATGCTAAGAATTCGATAATGTATATATGGAAGACAACTCACAGTGAGTGACGAGTTTGTAGCATCTAACCGTCCAGATGTCACCAAACTCGTAAGCATAGGTACCGTAGCTGTATCAACGAGTCGGGTTGTGATGGCTTTTGTCATGTTAAAACACATTTTAATTCCAAGGATATAAAAGACAGAGACACTGTCATGCCACTTACTGATATTGCGATCCCATAAATCTTCCAGATGAAGATCGACTTTGGTTCCGTGAACACCAACATTCGCCAAAACACCACCAGGCGCTAGAAGTTTCTGGCACAACTGGAACGTCGCTGGAACGCCCACAGCCTCGATCACCGAGTCACAGCCCACCCCATTCGTCAACTTCAAGACTGAAGCCACAGCGTCTTCACTACCCGAATTGACGATATGGTTGGCGCCCATACTAGAAGCCATGGCCAACCGATTGCTGTCCAAGTCTACTATGATGATCTTGGCTGGAGAATACATCTGCGCACAAAGTAAAGCACCTAAGCCTATAGGACCAGATCCCACAATAGCCACAGTTCCACCAGGCTGGACTTTGGCATTCTGCACGCCGCACTCCAAGCCAGTTGGGAAGATATCGCTAATCATCACCATGGCAGTATCGTCGGCATTCTCAGGCACTTGGAGGAGACTGGTATCAGCGAACGGAATACGCACATATTCTGCTTGACAGCCATTGATGGTATTTCCTAGCTTCCAGCCGCCGGACTTGCAGTGCGACATCATGCCACGACGGCAATATTCGCACACGCCACATTGGGTGATGCAGATGATTAGTACACGATCGCCTTGCTTGAATCGGGTGACGGCAGAGCCAACGGAGTCGATGATTCCTACACCTTCATGCCCGAGAACTGTTCCTGCCTGGCAAGAAGCTACATCGCCCTTTTGGATGTGCAGGTCAGAACCACAAATAGTCGTTTTGAGGATCTTGACGATGGCATCTGATGACTCGTCGATGCTAGGCTTGGGGATTTCTTCAATGGCAACACGCCCGTTTCCTTTGTAAACCAGGGCTTTCATGTTGAGTTGTAACAAGATATCTGTGAATAACCGATGATTATAACTAAAAACGAATTGGTATTGGCTGAAGTAGTGACGAGAGATTTGTTCTTTCACATACCCAAATCCCTCGATATATATATGTACAGATACTGGTAGACGGCAAAATCGGAGATGGTGGCTGTGGAATCATACAACACGTGCTTTAGTGTTGTATATTTTGGAATCTCCAATTGATTTACGGTATGGCGTTGTATGTGCTATCATACGACACCATCATAAGCGTTAGCTGCATATGAAAGATGCCATTATCACCATAGACTTTAGGAAAAATGTATGTATTTTGGAGAAAATGTGACGACGGTGGCCCTCACCGTCATCGAAATTCAGCCAAGGGCGAGACAATGCTACAGTGGGGTGGCTATCTTGGCTGATATCACCCGTTAGTAGTTGGAGCATGTATTTACTCATCTCTTATTCATAAAATTCAAACATCTACTAAGTACAGATATATTCACATGGATCAGCATGCCTGTTTATATGTATGTACACACATATATATATATATGTTGGACTTGTCCCAGATCACCTCATTAAGTTAACAGTTCGGATCGGCTAGCTTAGCGAGCTGTTGCCACAATTGCCTTGTACTCTTTAAGAATAATGAATAATATTGTAGTTTAACAGAAACGAAGCATATTTCGTGTAGAAATAGAAATATAATGTAGAAAGAAGCCTAGCAGCCTCAGCCTAAATAGCTAAAGTGAAAGGGCTTAATGGGGCTATACATTTGCTATGATACTAGGCCTACGTTAATCAATCAACCGAGCATGAGAAACACCATCAAAAAGTGGCATCATAAATGTTTCCAGGCGAGGATTACTCGAGAGTAGATCGTTGTACTGTCTAATGCATGCAAGACCCGGCTGTAGTCCCTGAACAGAATTCTGTCGGGCCAGTTCATGGTTTGGATTTTCTTCTCCAGGGACCGGAATTAAGCCCCAACGCAAGATATTGTCGGCTACGATGATACCACCTTCGCGAAGAAGACGATTCGAAGCTCCTGGCTCAGAACGATCCAAAATAGTCTGTAGATACTGTGGGTATCCATCCTTGTTGGCGTCGAGGAAGATGATATCATACGGCTCAGTGACAGGAAGCTCTGCTAGACTATCTATATATTAGCTGGTAGGCCTTTACTCAAATAGACACAATTGAAATAGTTACGTTTTCGTAGCATCACCAACAACAACATTGGTGTTGAGAAAACCCATCTCATGGGCCTTCTTCAGCGCCCGCTCAGCATACTCGGGAGAGAACTCTAGGCCAGTAACATGGCCTTTGGGGCCAACGGCTTCGGCCCAAATCATCAACGAGAACCCTAAATAGACACCGATCTCGAGTACTAACATCACATGTTACCGACTTGTCTTGCTTCTATAAACACCAGAGATATTGTACCATTTTTCGCGTTGGTGATCTTTGCTAGAAACGACAGGTATTTGGCTTGGAACTCGCAAATAGTGTATCCGGAATGTTTCTCCGTTTCTTTGATGTACGCGTGATAAGTTTGAAGGCTTTCGTTGAGCGGCTTCGAGTGCTTGTTTGCGTAAGAGGTCACCTTGGTGCCAACATTGACATCGGGATAGAGAATGGGGGCATCTTGCTTCATGGTGAATGAATATTCAAGTAGCTTTGAAGCAATGGAGGGAAAAATAGTGTTTATGGAGAAAAGAATATAGCTTATACCAATGGTAAACAAAAATGATATTTGAAGGATACTTTAAATGAAATCAAGGTAAGTTGGTTAAGTATCATGATTTCTGAAAGAACGGAATGTGAAGGGACCTTTGTACTATGTATCGAATAGGGTGTAACTACCCTCCATGATTACCTCTACATTTATCCCCCGCTTCTTGATCAGTTATTTCCCGGAGCGTGCTTGATCTTCGGTCTAATTCCGTACTTTCTGTATCACAAATGTACAACAATATCCAGAGTGAAAGATCTATTGGGTATGAGATGTCAAAGTTATTTGTACGATACATGTATATACTATCGCAGACTGTAGTTACAACACGTTCTAGGCTCATAGGTACAGCATGATGTTCTGAACCTGATGGAAGACAAAGCTATCATAATCTGTAGTACTACATACTTATCACTTCACAACAGCGTCATGTCTTTCAGCATTAAGAACCACGGAACTTTTGAGACCAGAGGTGACCTCTTGTGGATGGAAGATCCACGCTTCAATGTATTACTATAGCAGTTCCTGACATTCATTAACGAATGCAACTGGAGCTGTCGGGGCTATACTACCACATGGCAGTATCGGGACCGAGTCGCTGAACTTACCTGTAGCAATAGCCAGACGATTGGAATATACCGCTCAAGAACTACACCTATCGGCTTTAACTTTTCGGCTTCGGCTTAAAGGCTTCGCTTATCTTGGCTTATTCGCAAAGAACCTCTATTTACAGGTTGTGGGCAGATAACTCAGTCTTACTAGATGCATACATGTATCTATGTGGAGAGCTCTGTTTATAACTGGCAGATCCCTTCAAGACATCATTGTGAATGTGATTTGAGACCTGTAAGATCTAAGCGAGTTACACTACCAACGGTGTTGGCTGTGGCTTTGGCTTCGAATAACCATTAGTTTGTACATCGAAAAAAGGCTGACTCAAGGATTCAGGCAAACAACATAGCTAGCTCTCTGGACGACAAACGCCTTACGAGGAATCCGTTGGAAGGAACTATTATGTACGATATAAGGAAGTTTGAACCATCAGGCTATGATACAACCAGAAATAAAATTGGGTAAAAGCGACAACAAAAGCATGAACATATGTACGTATGTATAGAATAGGATTTTGTGTTATTAAGCTCTTTTGTTGGAAACGAACACATTAGCGTGATTTCTCAATGTATTTGCAACGATACATGCAAAATATTGGTGGCGGGTGGCTAGGTTGTCAATGAGCTGTCAATAGCATGCAACCTTTTTTTTTATTTTCTTTGTTCTTTGTTTACATTAGTTACAGGGCTTGGATTTTCCAGACTTGGTACGCTGATGGATAACTTCACATTGAAGATAAAAGACAAGTGAGAAGGAGTAAATGAGTTAATCGTGGTACGGTATGGCTTTACAAATAAAAATACTGGTTCTTCATATTCACACAATGTCAATCAGAAAATGAATTAGCCTGTATAACTAAAGAGACGATGTATGGTCCTAAATCCATAAATTTTTAGGCTGTTGCCTTATTTACCATTGAGATCTATGAGTTAGTAGGTAACAATTTGATTTTGATTTGATTATATTTAACGAAACAATTGAGTTTCCATGAAGATATATAAGTTGCGATAATATAAAGCATAGGAACCTATGAAAAAAAAATAAATCATAATTTCAAATCTGATACTCAATGATGTAAGTTAGCCCACAATCAAGGTAGAAATGCCATGGTTTCTAGCGTACTTGGCCATATTAGCATAAGGATTCACATATACTACTTCACACTCTACACATTGTTGGTAGCTTTGAGTATAGATTGTATGCATCCCTAGTGATTTAAAACTGAATAAGCCTACTCTATATTCAGCCTGTAGAATTGAAATAGGCAATATTAGACTTATCAGGCAAGTATATAAAAAGGATTTAGCAACTTGTATAGCTCTATGTTGACAATTCAAGACTTATAATTGCCTCAATCGCATTTATAGTGCAATGGATGAGCATACAACTAGTGAGTGTTTGCAATCTTTGTACTTGTTTGTACAGATACGTATGTATGCCACAAATTTGTTTATCCAGGCACCAGTCGAGTAGTACGTATGCTTACATGCTATGTACTTGTATACAGCTTACTTTACACTAGGCAGGTAATATAGTTGTAACCATAACCAAAAGTAGGCTTTGGATTGGGATTAAGGGACTAAGCAGCTGCATCAGATCCATTGGAGGCGCTGCTTCTCCCGGTTACATACATACATATGGGAACATAATGTCTAAAAACCCATGGAGTGATACCGTGGGATGTTGCCGCGTGCCCCCTCCTTCGCTTTCGTTTGCATTGTAAGACTCCCGCGTGCCAATGTTGTTTATGGTAGGATATCCCAGCGAAAAGTTGATATCCAGGTGTTAGCCGAGACACGACGGCAGCAGTGAAGAGTATATAAGAGTATGGTGCTAAATTTTCACTTACTAGAGTTTATGTCTATATATGTAAACATCACTGAATATACATGCTACTAACTATACAACTATACAAACACAACTAGCAGTATGTGAATCGGCACTAGTAGTAAGTTATGTGACTGCGTGATCAGCTGAGTTCGTCAAATGCAACCTACTGCATACTTGCTGCACACCTGCTGCACACTTCCTGCAGCCGCAAGAAACAGAACCCTTGCCTGCGTACAGCCTCGATATAACGAAAGACAGAGGGATTATAGAGGGCTTTTGGTTTGGTAATAGAATGATGGATAAATCTATCATGGATGTAGTACCTCTGTGGCTCTGGTAGTCAAAGAAGCAAATTGGCATGGAAGCAAGCTAGACTATATGGCAATATGATATATTCAGCTTAGTTTGCACAGACGCCATTTCTTTTCAAATACTTCCTGAATTAAGAAAAAAAAAGGCTAAGCTTGCCAGGAGGGTTGCTTTTACTAATTGAGGACTGATCCTACTTTTAGGAACAAGACAAGACAATATGTATGTACATAGACTTGTAGCAGCATTTTAATGTATGTATGCATATACATAGTATAATAGCTGTGAAACCCGTAGGCTAAGTGTGCAGTATTTCCGGGCCTTATAGAAGCCCAGGCTAAAGGATGAGCGGGCCTTTTATTTGACTTTTTCCTCTTGTTGCATCAATATGTACCGATGTAAGAATAATTTGCGTCCGGAGTCAGATACGAAAGTTTGGTAGAGGGCATCTGGTTTATCTGTTATGGGAACGAACCGGCTGAGGCTGACTGGAACTGCAACCGCGGCTATAATATATGTATGTATGTATGTACAAACATAATTAAGTTAGTAAGTAAACAAGACCAAAAAGAGCATGTCTTGGCCTAGCCAAATATCTCCGTTTCTTGGATCATGCACCTGGTCCGCCAACAAGAAAATAATGGGATTCGTATCATTGATGGTTTGTTATGGACTTTCTGAGGCCTAATAGCTAAGCAAGCTCTGGTAAGCCATACTATTTGCTGTGATCCTTATGATATCCTCGCTACGAGCTCCGCTCCGAAAGTCATTTGGAACATACTTCTCGCCCGATTCTGCTTGCGTTGTGTAGGCCTAAAATTAAAAGAAGGTCGCTTCGTGAGCAACTGAAGCTTTGAGTGACACACAGCGTGCTAAGCGTAAACGGGCTTAGTTCGGGGATCCTTCTTCCCCTAAGCCGGGTAAGACAAAATCATGTCTATTGACTTCTTCTCGGTCTATTGGGCCTATCTTTACCGTTGCCCAGGTTGACGATATGAATCAGAGAATTCTTTAAATTTGTGAAGGACTGTGATTCTCATCTTGAAGCAGAATAGAGTGTGGGGTGACAATGTATGTGGCTTGCCGTCAACTCAGTAATACACATGTGTATGGTCTTTGTGTACTCCGCTAGTGCTAGTGGACGAGAGATCTCAGACTTAAAGGACCGGTCCAGGTCTTTTTCAATTCCATTTTCTGTTATCTGTAGTCGTTTGTGAAGCTACATACATATACATCTCAGATGTACACGCCTAGTTAGTGGTTGGACGCCATCGCTATAAGGATGCTGTATATAAAGACCAGTTTTCTTGGCTTATTATTTCTTTTTACTTTTACAATAACCGTCACTGCTTCCGAACAGAACAAAAGAAAAAGGAAAAAAGTCTAACTGTTGTCTTTTTATTTTTTTCTGCAGTACATATACCGCCCCAGCCATACGTGATATCTCCTCGTCATCCGTTCTTGACACTTACGCCTATCTATTCTAAGAATATTGTCGGTCGGTTGAATCGGTGCTCTGCCTACCACGCCTCTTCGCTCATATAAAACGACAGACAAATAAATAGCTACGCTAATCCCTGGCAACACTTTACCAGTTCACACTGGCTAGTCTTGTATGATTAAAGCGCTCTCTGAATTATACCTTATACCTATAGAATAGTATCGTCTATCTACAGAAAAATAAAGTCTAGCTAGACAACTCGACACTCCCTTAGTAGACTAGGTCTCTTGTTCCAAAGGCAGGGTCCTTCTCACCGTGTATATAATTCCCGACAGTGACCGTGGCCCTCACTTCATATATATACATATATCTGGGACCCACGATCATCCGTGAGGTCAGCCGTGCTCCGACTAAGCTTAGAGTTCCGACGCTGATAGTTTGAGAGAAACTTTAGTTGAAGCTACTAACCAGAGGGGGGTCCTGTGCCATCCATTACCCTGTGACCACCCTTTTCTTTCGGTGCTGTCTGTAGAACCCACGATCACTGCACGCCTTCTAATCTTCTCCCAACTTGGAATCATTCAGCGCTAAGCACATGATCAGCTGTCAATACTGTTGCTCAAGACGCCCCTATAGTACCCTCCATATCGACCGCAAGCTATGATTTTCTACTACGCCTAAGATTCTATAGAAAGAGAATTTATTTCCGGGGATCTATTATTTCTAATCTTGTTCTTTCATGACGAAATAAATGTAGTACTTCGAGTGCTATATTTATATCCAATATTTAATATTTGACAGTAATGTATCCAATCCTTGGTACTCATCCTTGTCGGCGCTCTTACTACTCTGTATTCCGCCCTTTACTAACTAATTGCAGTATAACTTAGGCGATAGTTTTCAGTGGATGCTTTATCAACTACAGCGAGTCTTATGCCTATACAGCGCCGGAGCCTCTGCCACTAAGCTATATTTATCACTGCTGCTTGTCTTTTTACAGCCTACCGTTGCCCTACAGGCAGTGCTTACCACCCACTATTGTCTGCAGCGAGGCATTGCGATAGCTCGTGAAAGACGTCTCTCCTCCCTTCCCATACCAGGAAACGCAGCCAAAACATTTCTCTCTTTTCAAGCTGGCAGGCCGTTCATCATTGCCACCCCGCCGCCACTGTTATCGCTGTCTGTATGAGATGGCTCGCAGATTCCTCACGAGACTTCGCAGCTGGACTTCAACCAATTCATCCAAGAGTGGAGGCGAACCCGGAGTCTCCTGGCCACCCGCCCGCGT
>RHDR01000881.1:0-10265 GCA_009806295.1 Davidsoniella neocaledoniae
GTGCGGTTCTGTCCTCCAAAAAGGATTGAGCCCATTTGCATACATGTTTCGGCCATGCTTGGCTAAGAAGCCGATTGGTCATCCTATGGGGGAGAATTCCATCAAAGGCACCTTGTATATCGAAGGTAAGTATGGATGATCCGACCCTCCTCTCTAAACCGTCTAGGATTTCGTTTGTGAGAGCAAGCGTGAGGTCCGAAGCTGAGCGTTTTGGGAGGGGGGTTTGTTTCTTGGGTATTGATTCTCTGAGAAAGTTTGTGAAGGAACGGCCCGGAGTCCGGAGGTGTCCGGTGCTTCGAGTCCCGGACCTTCCGGACTAGTTATTTCTAACTGCTCCTGCAACCAAATATACCAGGCAACCAACCTTGAAGTCTATATGTTCGCTCTTGTGCTATTCTCAGCAGAGAATTTCCTTGTTGTCGATGTCGGGACCTTAGAAGCCATGGAGTTGCTACGTCTACCTACAATTGCTGGCCGCCCGGGAGTTTGTTTGGAAGATGACATTGACCGACTCTTTCCATCCAAAACATGTCGTTGTATTCTACAGAGAAAACAATATTTAGGCATGGAAGATAATAAATAAACAGTTTATAGATATGAGTTGGGGTTTACCTTTGGTACCAATACATAGGATCATTCACCGTCCTGATGTGCTATACATGTATACAATGTGCGTATCATCTTTAGAAGTATGCGAATTTTTTTTTTAGATAAATTGCTATACTATAAGCATGTTTGAACTTAAAAGTCAGCGATGTGCTTAGTTATGGCTACAACGGCTGCTTTATTGTACACTGGAACACCAAGGAATTCAATAGACTTCATGTCTAACCTTAATATCAGACATAAGATTTGATGATAAGAATATCGTTCCTTTAGACCTAACAGGTATAGTAACACAAATTCCTATTCTTGTGTTGCATCAATATTGGATGATGATTCCCTATTCTTGTCATCCGGTATTTCATAGATTTTGGTTCTGCCTTTGTGATTTTTACGAAGAATAATTGGACAGACATAACTTTCAAGAATCAGAGCGTTTCGAATCGTATTAGAGTTGCTTCTTAGAAATTCGATTGTGCTGTGGGTTCGAAGCAAAGTTTTGATTATTTTCTCCTCTATGGCAATGTCGTCTTAACGCTGATAACTAAAGATGTATCAGATTTCGTTAATAACTTTTGAATCTCCCCTTCCTGGCTGATATGATGAATATGCGAAATTAATGTTGTATAACTAGGCATAGGAGAGAATTCGATGCCGAGGGTCTGGACCTGATGCGCCCAAGACCATGACGGAACTGTTTTATTAATTTTGCAGTCAGGATATGGGCTAATAGTTAAGCATCTCAACATGTAAGTCAAAGGAATACCACATGCAAAGGAAACCTCCCATTTTCGCTGTAGCTTCGATGCAACGCCTTCAAATGCATTCAGAAAGTCCGTGGGCCAGGATAGATTCCTACCAGTGTATTCACGAAGCTGTTCAAAGAATTTAGTCCATAGATCAGGGTTTGATTGTTTGGTCTTAGTTAGACTTTCGACTTTGGTGACGATTCAAATAAAATACATTGCGGCTGATGGATCGATTCTGGGGATATCAGTCTCAATTGCTTGGGGATAGGAAGAGAGTATCGTGAGATAGTTGTTGATGCCGTTCTTGAAGAGTTGTATTCTTTGTTCATCAACAGTGCTGACGTCATGATCTTCTACGTTCAGTAAATCATGGTATACTCGTTCAAGGCTAGACCAAGCATCAAGAAGAAACATTGATGGGTCTCCACCTCATGAATATTCAATCATCATGAAAACTTGGCGTGGATCACAGAAGTTGCTTGACAAAGGGTTTTCGCAATGGTGACTAATAAAGATGTCCAATTTATATCATTCAAGATGTTCCGAAAGGAAAAGAAATCAGAGTTGGAAGGTGGATCGAAACTGTCAAAGAGATCTAGTCAGACACCATCTTAATCATCGAGAGATTCAATGTAGTCTTTTAGTTAGGTATTCTTTATGTTGGATTGTTGTTTGTTGAATTCAGTCATTCCAATATGACCACCAAGCTCATCAATGAATCTCTTAAAAAAGTAGCTTTTGGACATAGACAAGTTTTTCATACAAAGTAGATGTAGAGCCAATGGAGGCAAAACATAGATCATCTTGATATGAGATACAATCAACTGTTCGTCTAAGTGGAATTGGAATGGGAAGTTGATGTCGTAAATGGATGGTTTTCCATCAACGGACGAAATTCGTTGATTGTCGAGCATGATTCTTCCATGAGTCTATCCAGATCGGAGTTTGCTAGTGAATTCTCCAAGTGATAATGACCCTTTAATCTTTGGTAAACGTCTCCCAAATTTACTAAAGTTCGCATCATTCCTTTGATCTTCTCAAGCACTGTAATGATCTCATGATGGATGTCTTCAGACAGTGGCGTGACAAAACAACCAACAAGATTGCCTTAGTAATTAAATTTCTGAGGTCAACTGATATAGGGAGACGGCTGACTAAGAAACTCAATGAGGTCATGATAAAAGAGATATCATCCAAGTTTCGGGGATCCTAGACATAATAGTCGATGGCTTCTACTCCACTGTGCCCGTGTAAGGAAAAACCTTTGATTTCCCTAAGAACAGAAATGATACTTTGGAACTGTTGAAATGTCTTGTTCTCTGACACCAGATAAGAAAACCAAGACTTGAACTCTTAGTCTTTAAGAATATATCTTTGAGCTGGTACATGGCCAGAATGATGATACTGAGCCAAAACTAAACTGTCTGGGCCTGTTGGCCTTGAATAGCAGGACTGGTTCCGGTCCCATATCAATGATTCCGAATCGATTCCACATTTACAATGAAATTCAACAGATTTGCTTGTGATGTAAAGCTTTCGTCGAGAAAGTCTGTCTTCTTGAAATGTCCATCCACGAGTGTTCCAATGGCTTTTGTGGTGATATTGGCGAATCGCTGAAAATCAATGGATGATATCCCAATTCCAATGTATAGGAACCCGTTTGCTATAGATTGTTTTACAATTAGCTTGATACCCTAGCAGGCAATTATCATCTTTGCCATCTAGGGCACAAATCAAGGTGAGGTCCACAGCCCGATATATCTTGTCCATGACACAGGTTTGGGCATGACGATCTTTTAGGGCACTTTCGCATTCATCCTAGAGAATACACCATCTATCAATCCAGAGAAAAGTGAGCCCAAGTTCTGCACAGAGTGAAAAACACTCAGATAGCAAGTTAGGAACTCTAATTTTGTCCATGAAGAATCCATCAGTCTGGAATTCTAGAATCGATTCTGAGGTTAACTGCAGAATCTCCATGCCATTGCGACCTAGTTTTTCATGTATAACTCACGCAGCATACTCGAGAGAATCTTGGAGATTGGTCTTGATCAAACACATCTTGTGCACATCTATCAATCAAAACTCCATGGGAATATCACAGACAACTACATCAGCATGAGTTAGCTGACTTCATACGTTGAACTAAGACAGTACAGTGAGAAAGGACCCACCAGTAGTCTCATATAATTCAAAATCATGTTCTCTCTCATCACATTCTTCTATCCATGTTATGCGTCATTGCGTCTTGTCTGTTTTGAAGCTACGTCTAGTAAATTAGTCACCTTTTGCAGTACTGGGGTTGCTCCACAGGATGTGTATATGATAACTTAAACTGTCTGCTCAGTATCAATACTAGCAGCTAATAATTCACAGGCATCACATTCAGACACTACAGGTTCAAGGTAATCAATCGTGCCTCCTAGCTTCCACTCAAAGTGATGTAGAGCACACATGGGTAGATTTGCCCAAGCTCGGGGAAGAACAATCATTCCTAGCAGCCATTCACAGCATCTCCTACAGATTTTTTTCGCAGGCATCGCGAGATATCTAGCTTAATATATAAAGAATAGTAAATCATTCAGATGTTGTTGAGTGGGTAATTCTTGGTCTTTTTTTATTTTGGGATTAATTAAGGTGAGAACATAATGAAGAGGCAATGTTAGAATACGTATACAGATACATAATACATAATGTATGTAGTAGATATAAAGAGGTAGATAGCTATTTAAAATAAATGCAACCTCTTTTTTATTTAAGGGGATTTTCAAATATAGTACTTTGACAAAAGAATCAATGTAATAGATTAGCCCATAACTATAGCTTATCTTGTTGTCTGCGGGAAGTTGGGCAGCAACTATTGAAAGCTGATATGATCAGGCTCTAATATTATTTCAGACTATGCACAGATGTCTATGGGATAACTTCACGTTTTCCTTGGGTAATAGGGTTTGAAAAAGCTAGTAGTCATGTGATAAGTCAGTTCTTAGGGTTATTGGCACTAATAAGTTGTAGTGCTCAATCTAGTAGACCGTGAACATTTTAATCTGTATTGCTTTCTATGATATTTTCTCGTGTCAATTGTCGAAACCCATCAAAGTCAAAAGCTTTGATATAAATTATCAAATTGCTACTCTAACTTCGAGGCTATTAAATTTTTATTTGCGCTGGATCACACACGAAGTTGCTATAGAAATCGAGGCCATCGCGAAGTCGCCAATTGACGTTCTAGCTCTAAAATCGCCAGTAAGGATTTCCATTTGTTCCTGAATCTTGCTTGCTCAATCAATTGCCGACAGCTGCAAGATCCGCATTCGGTTCTCGATCCTAGAACTTCAAGTCCATCCCTCCTCGTCTTGCCATTTCGATTCTAGAAACCATCGTCAAAGTCGCATCGATTATATCGTCGCTTCTCGGTCTATATATTCTGTCCTTTTCCATCTCTATATGGCGATTCTGTGCTGTGTTATCACGGCCTTCTCTATCGATTGCAATTGATTGATCGGTCCCTTGCTTCTATTGACAGAGCAAAGGCAGCGTCAATATAACGCCTATTGTCGCCGCTCACCATACAATTTTCACGTGTCGCGAAGCAGAACACTGCGATTGACTCTATCAATTACCTGTTGGTATCTACTGTATGTCACACTGTTTGTCTATAGCCCGTACGGGAGGCGCTATATCCAAATTCACACATTCTTGTCCTTGAGTCGTGACATGTGCCTTGCGATCAATCGCCTGGCGCATTCATCGCTTATTCCCATTTCCACCTCCTTCTTCTTTTCTCCTGTTATCAACATCAATCCCTTTATATCGAAAGAGACCCCATGTCCTAGATGTCCCAGGCCTCTGACCCTGGTCCTTGATACCTGCCCCATCCCGTTGTCTGCTTGCTGGGCTTGTATGTGTTTTTGCTCTGCGCTACCATCTTTTCTCGGCCTGTCCAGAGCCGGCAGCGTCAGGCACAAAGCAAGCAGTGAGTGATCCGGCCCTGCGTTTGCAATTCCTAGTAGCAAAACAGCCGAGCCATAACCAGAACCATAAGCTCAATCTTAGTCAGGGACGATACGGGGTGCCGAAAATTGCATGTATTCAGCTTCTATAGGACCATCTCTTTCACTACTTAGCATTTTCCTTCTCCGTTGTATTCTCTTTCCGTTTTTCTTCTTCACAACCACATTGCCTTGCCTTCTTTGTGTTCTATGAAGAACGTAACGGTTGCCTATTCCTCAATATACTTGTTGTTAGGCCATAGCAGCGATATATTAACATTTTCAGTGTTCTACTACTAGTCACAAACAAGCTCTTCGCTTTCGACAACTTCCAGGGATACAGCAACATCCCCGAAAAAAGAGGAAAAAAAAATAGTATCGCGGTTGAGCGAGCGATATACATAAAATCTTCCCCTCTTTCACTCTACTCTATCTGAACGACAGTAAATTGACGCGACTATCGACGCAATGCAAGACGAGAATCTTGACATCGATATCTACGGCGATGCTCAAGACAGTGGCAGCAAGACCGGCAGCCAAACTGTTGACGAGACCATGCACGACGACGACCACAGTGGCAGCCAGAATCAATCGCAGTCGCAGAGCGGCTCTGGTGCCGATGGCGTAGCTTCTAAGCCGAACATACCCAAGAAGCCAGACACCGACCCGACGGCCACCACTGCTGTTGTTGTCTCAGACCTCAATTGGTGAACACAGATGACGATGTGCGCGGCTGGGCCAGAGCTGTGGGTAGTGAGGATGCTTTAAAGGACTTGACCTTCAGCGAGCACAAAGTCAATGGCAAGAGCAAAGGGTGCGTATATCTACAACAAAGCCCACTAGGATAGACATGTGGTGGACTAAGAGTCGCGGCTAACATCTTCATTATGTACATAGTCAAGTTTATGTCGAATTCACAACAATAGAAGCCGCTACGACATTCAAGCAGCACATCGATAGTCTGCGCAACTCTTCGACAGCACCAGCCTCGCAGAAGCATTTCACCGTCGTATACTCGAACCCCCTTTCGAACCCATATCGTACACGCCCCAAGGACGGCTTACGCAACAACCAGAAAGATGGTATGGCCAATCGGGTTCCAGGTGGCCCCCACGACCGAAACAACAATATGAGCAGTGGTGGTAATGGCAGCGGTAATGGTATGAACACCATGGGTGGCAATACTGGCATGCAAAACAACGGCGGCAATAACTATAACAACCACGGACACAACAACCATAACCACGGTGGACACAACAATAACAACGGCTGGCGCAACAACAACATGAATAACAATAACATGAACGGTAGTGGCCGGGGCAACTTTGGCAACAGAGGCCATCACATGCAGAACAACAATAACAACTACAACCGCTTTAACAACAACAACCACGGCGGAAACGGAGGGTTCAACCAGAACGGCTTCAACGGTGGCCAGGGAGGTGGCTACAACCAAGGTGGTTACAACCAGGGCGGTTTTAATAACCGGTCCAACGGAATGATGGGTATGCGTGGAGGCCGTGGAGGCATGAACAACGGAAACCGTCCGGGTATGATGGGGCCAATGAACGGTCCGATGGGAGGCCCTATGAATGGGCCGATGGGCGGTATGATGGGTGTGCCGATGGGTGTACAAATGGGTGGGCCAATGGGAGGACCGATGGGAGGACCTATGGGGTCCATGGTTGGTAAGTGGACTTATTCGAACCGTGATTCTCTAGCACCAACGACCGAGACGAGGGACACACATGTGCTAACTACTGAATTTAGGATTCTCACCGATGAACTTCTCGCCAATGAGCTTCTTCGGAGCCGGAAACGGAGGAAATATCAATAGCAGCAACAACAATGGTGGCGGAGGCAACGGAGGAGGCTCACAACCGCCGGACTGGGCAAGCAATCCGCACGGAACTAAACGGCCCCGTCCGGAATAAGAACCCATATCCGGGGTTCTTTGAATTGCCTTTCTTTTCTTTATCTCTAATCATATTGATCAGAGGTGGCTCTTTTCGTTAAATTTTACAGGCTTTTTTTCAAATTTGTTTTGTTGCTATACACGGAGTTTTGTTTCCATATTCAATAGTTTGTTTATATTCTGGGCTATTTTCATGGAGTTTTTTTTCTTTTCTATTTTCTTGGATATCTTATTTATAAGGGGGAATTAATTTTTTTTTTCCTTTGAGCTTTTCCTCCTCTTTTTGTTTATATTTTTTTTCTTGCATCAAATTTGTGTACATAAAGAATTTCTGCCCGTTTTTTAACATGTCATTACTGTCTGTTTTATTCTACTTTTCACTATACTTTGTATTTACCTCATCGGACTTATCTCACAGGCGAGGTCAAGACGAACTTCTGGATACACGTTTTGTTTTCTATCCATCTCACTTTTCACATTTAGAACAATCAAGATCTCAGGATTCTCCTATCAGCTATATGTACTAGCCAATACTAGCCGACTCTTCCAATTTACCGACTAGTCCTACTTCTCTCTATGATCTGTATCCTCCCCCGGCTCATCGTTCACCTCGCCGATAATTCTTCCAGCTGTACCACACGTAGCGATCTGAACATCGCCTGTCTGATTCATAGTGTCCATGGTCTGATAGACGAGACCGATGGCGCCACCGATATCACGTGTTTCCGCGGTCAAGTAAGGTACGCGGCGCAAAGGTTTGGGAACATATGTGGCGCGAGCAGAGATATCGAGGCCACCTCCACCGTTGCTATCGCGATCCCAGAGACGTTGGAACTGGGAGTGGTTATCAACGAGGGATGGAGGGGCTGTAGAAGACGACGACGACGACGAGGTTGACGTGACGGGAGGAGGGTATATGGTTGGCGGCTTGACATAGATATTCGCTGGCGTGGCGAAGAGATCAGGTGGTTGACTGCCAACGTTGAAACGCACGTGTAGCTCAGCTGGCGTGAAATCTCCATAGGAAACGAATACCTGTTCACCTTGGCGTATCGGCCTCGTGGAATAGACTTCAATCGCTTCATCACGGATCCTGGCTTGACAGCTCGCCTCAGTGCTATGGTTGAACAGGTCGATAAATGGAGCCAAGAGGGCTGTTTTTGTCACGGTAGGGACATTTTCGTCTAGATAGCTGGGCGATAGAGGTGATTCTACGTCGACGATACCGAAGATGTCTCCTCGGTGTGTCAAGGGCTGATCGGGGACGTAGTTAGAGTCAGGCACATGATGTGTTTGCGGGGGAGGGAAAGAAGGCCGTGACCAGAATGACCATGTGTCATCTGACTCGGAGTCATTCTGTGCACCTAACGGCGTATATGCCATGAATCGTTCCAGCACAAAGATCCAAGCATTACGAAAAGCGTTGAGATCGATGACTGGAACAGCACGGCGGATTATTTCAAGGTCTGCGTAGAATAAATCTTGCTGGAAAGAAAGAGTTTTGCGGGCAGCAGAAGTAGCAGGAGAAGCGGAAGGGAACGAATTGTTAGGAGCAGCAGTTCTATTGCTGAGCATCATCTTCTTTTTGCGTAGAGATGATCGGTTGAGGGGATAATACGCAGCATGCCTATCTAGTATCGATGCTGCCATAGATGTCTTTTGACAAGGAGAAGTAGATGAAAAGGAAGAAGAAGGGGAAGAGGCCGCTGACGCAGACTCCATGATTGTTTGGTGCCAGTATACAAAATTGTCAGTGGGCTCTAGGAGAAAGGCAATGGAGATGAGACCTATTTGAGAAGGGGTCCCGTATTTGTAGAAGATGGGCTGGAAAGACTCGGAGTATTTGCTATGAGGCCAGGAAATACAGCTGGTGAGGGGGATCTTGAGAAGGATTGTATCTTGCTATATGCGTGGAAGAGTTAGAAAGATGAACATAGAAAGAGATGTAGAGTGATGGCAAAGAGAGGCTATAGTTACTTGAATATATTCCGAGGTGAAGATGCCGTGGCCCGGACCATGTCGTATCAGATCGGAAAAGATATGAGGATGCTTTTCGACATGACGTTCAGGAGGACATGTCGGGTCTGCGTGTTGGGAGTCTAATGGGACATCGCAGCGTGGTGACGAGGAAACATTACGAAGATCAGGGCAGGGATGAAGTGAACTAGCAACAGAAGAAGAAGACATTTAGTCAGTGATATAGGGCTAGAATCTAATGAATCTAGCGCCGGGTCATGGAGATCAGACATTCTATCTATTGTATGTATCGTATACTTGTAGTGAAAAGGGTCGAATGGAAAAGGATAAGTGTGTGGGCATGAATGTATAGCAAAACAAAACTGGATGGATAGAGAGACTTGTAGTGGCCTTTTATACTTTGAAAAGAAAGCCGAATACTAGAGCATCTACACCGATACGTGGACGAGCTTGGGCAGCTGAGCTAGTTCTCTTTGCTTCATCTCTCTCTTTCTCTCTCTCTCTACTTCTTTCTTTTCTTCGTCTCCCCGCTCCTATCTCTCTCTCTCTCTTCTGATACATTTCGTCTTCTTCAGTTACTCTTGGGATAGGCCTGCATATCTTCCTACAACGGTGAGCACACCTCTTTTTCTTCTCCATGGATACCATCTCTAGCTGAAAGTGAAAACGCAAAAAAGAAAAACATGATATGCATATGAGTTGCAATGTAATCAAAATATGTGGCATATATGGGCTGATATATATGTCGCTGTTTTGTCTTAGTACAGTTATCTCGAACATAAATTATAACATAAAATAAGAGTAGGGGGGTATAGAGTGAATAAATATCAACGACAAACCCCCCAAAAATATGAAAAGTGGGAAGAAACATAAAAAAAGAGAGGCTGACAAGCGAGGTCTCAGAAATTTATATACACATGATGTACTAGTATATGTATATGTGATATTTCACAATGTAAGACGCCCATTTAGTCTAAGTCAATGTCTAGGAAAAAAAACGCAAAAGAAAAGATATAACAAGCTAACTAG
>RHDR01000882.1:0-10263 GCA_009806295.1 Davidsoniella neocaledoniae
ATGGCTGTCACCACAGCCTTGGCGCACTCGACCAGATTCTTGAACACTGTTGGGCGGTAGTTAAGTAGCTCATCGTGGTGTAACCCTGGAGGTGGATGATCTTCATCTGCTTGACAATGGTCGATTCTTTAGTTCCGATATTTTGAACACACACAATGACAATAGACAAAATACTACATGATGATAAATATCATATACAGACAACTATATGCTTCGACATAATCCCTAGCTACTCTCTTCTATAAAGCCTTGGGCTTACTTCCACCTTCTGTTTTCATGATCATGATTGCAAGAAAGAAAGGAATATTAGAGCATTTAATCAAATCATAATAGAAATAAAAAGAACACCACAAGAAGGAAGCTTAACTTTACTACATGTAGAAGCCAAAAGGATTGCAAGTCCAACTAGCTGTACCAAGCAACGCTATAAGAATTTCCATATAAAAATAAAAATAAAACATTTTAAATACAGGTACAGAGAGGAGTATGTCTATCATTTGGTTGACAATTATAACGCCTTCTGTAACAAAATCTCATGAACGTGGTCCATTTCTCATATTCTTTCTGCTTTCTTCTATAAGTTCAAAGAAAGAGTAGTAGACATATCTGTAGGAATAAATTCTCCCAGCTGCCCCTTCTCCTCCCCACGGGCCTTCTAATTTCACAAGCTGATGTGTATTCCTCCTTAGAACGTTCATCGGAGAAAATAAGTTGGTGAGGATAAAAAGGAAATCCAATGTACATGTAGTTATGTACATAGAAGAAAATATGTTATTAAAAAGACAACTACTCTTTTTCTTGGTCTGTGAAATATTCCGCGGTTGTCTTTTTGTGCCCTCGCTTCCACTTACTCCTGCAACTCTACGTTTTTTTTGTATACTTAGTCGTAGTCGTACCAAAGACGACAAACTCTACGACATGTGCTAATTTACTCTTTTTTAGCTTCCCTGTAAACCCTGAGCAAAAGACCAAGAGAGCGTTTTTTTTATTCTTAGGAGGTGGTCCCGATTACAGGGGGGGGGCATGATCTTGAGACTCTGAGACTCATATTTTTCTTGAGTACTAATTCATCAAAATAGACGGAAAGGAACCAGTCTTGAGATAATGTTTTATATCCAGTAACCAAAGTTGGCCCATATACTTGGCCATTTTGAAATATCATGTACTAACCTCTTTTAATCTTATTTCTATGTATGTCTGTGTGTTGAATGAGGAATTGCCAGCTTGCAGAGAACCATGGGAGACTCCTATCAAGACAAGTTCATTCAATATTCTATTTCCATATTACACTACGTCTCAGCTCTTGCTAGACGGAAACTCGTGATTTGGGTTACAATTATGTAGATATCGACGACATGAGATGAAACCTCATTCTTTCTATCTATCTTTCTCTCTTCAGGGTCCTCATCTTTTCCAGATAAAAATAAATCATAAAGGCGCACTCGTAATCTCGCCCGCCTCTTCTTTTACAACACCATTTAGAGTATCATTAAGAAAAGTCTCATTGCAGGACATCCAGACGAGACGACGATAACATCAGACGGACGGTCCAACCACAAACGGGGTCTAGATGTTCTAAGCTTAGTTTCTTCGTCCTCGTGTCCTCAAATTCCCAGTGTGGAAAAAAAACATTCAACAGGAAATAAAACAGGCTTAGAAACAAAACAACCATGCAAATGCGCTTTATTCTGCTATTATCCTGTCTCGTCTTATTTTTTCCACCATGTCCACCAGTTCTTAGAGGGTGCTATCATATGTGTGCGTTATTATAGCAAAACTCACTCTATATGTACCTGTTTTAGAGACTTCCCCTCCCCCTCTTCCCAATTGTGAGACTTTCCCCGTCGTGTGATCCCTGTCTGCGATCTTACTCGCTTGTTGTATCCCATCCACGACATTGAGACTAACTCTGCTTTTCTGCTCTGTTCTCCTTAGCCTGTAAAACATGTCGTTTAACAGATAGCTTTCATGCCTATGAAGAACACCCAGAACTACATCAGGGAGCACGCATATCAGACGAGATCTTCTTGGCTTTGGGTAAAAAAAAAACGGACTCTTTGACCTCTTCTGATCCGTGACGTTTTTTGCCCCATTTTCTCTTGCCAGTTAACTATATGGCCCATATCTCGTTATCTCGTTGACAGGGAAAATTCAAGAGGAAAGGATCGCGGGACAAAGAAGATAAATACTGAACCGAAGAATAAATAAATAAAACACCGCATAATCATCGAGAAACACGTTGCTGAGAATAGAATTCATGCTGACAGTTTGGCACAGTCAGACACCATACCCCATCAAGCAACCGTGAATACTACTACATGATGTATTGATACATGAACACTTCTCGCATATTTTCTCTATATTGTATACTATCTCTCTGCATTCACACCCCTTGATATATCACCGGCTTTATAATGCGCTTCACAGTCCTCAGACAGCTTGTTTGCTTCATCCAAGCCGGCAAATCGACTCGGTGTCGACCCGGAACTCATCCAAACACTTTCCGACACATGCCTTTTACCTGAATGTATGCAACGACATAAGTCAAGGGACAGTGAATAAGAGATCAAAAACAAAAAGGGGACGACATGGGACGATGCCCAGGCAATTGCAACACGAACTATCTATACCAAAGTTTAGCCTTCACATAATCATTTCTCTAAATTAAAACTCACGCGCTAATAGGGTTTCTAAGGGTTTCTTAGTCAAGACAAGAAAAATGCTGTATCATATAAACGGTCGCCTTTCCTAACTTTACTTGCAGCACCTGTAGTGTCTTAGATCATGCTGTGTTTATACTCCTCCCACGGTGTCGTTCAGAATATCCTACATGGCGTCAAACAATAACGACTTAGACATCATGCCATGCAGTTATCCGTAAACTAATAGGTATATATCACTCCACACAGAATCTCTACACTAAGCGGTGTGTTAGAGGCAAAATTTTGTTCTTGTTGGTCAAGATCTAACCGAAGTAGGATTAAACATAATAAACGAATGAAGACTCGCGGAAATTTGTAGATATAAAACTATGCTATGAGACTCGCTATTATGTAGTACAGAATGAGACGGGCTGCTTTATATTCCGAAGTTCTTTAAGGAATACCTATGATGTATTTCTTTGTGCCTTGAAGAATAACCCCATTTATGGCTATTATCAAAAATATAAATTCCCTACTCTAATCACTAGTTCAACTTCGGTTGTCGTTGACCAATAGGGTTACTAATCAACGTATAACCCTATTAGTGAGGTCTTTTTTGCTATATCTTCCCTGGTACGATTTACATGATCAACAGAGACTAACCAAAGCTAGTCTTTGAGACAAGACACAAACACGGAAAGCAGCACGTCTGTGACGGATGCAACCGCAACCGCAACCGTAACTGCAACAGCATGAACAGGCTCTTTCCTGACTGCTGGTGTTAGTCACAAATAGTGGTATTAGTTGTGACAGCTAAAAGATTCTCGACCGGGAAGACACGAGAAGTTGGGATGAAAGGGAGAGCAGAAAGATCAAGTAACTTCGAGGTGGTACGTCACGTGTATACATCAATATCACCAATTTTCCCATTACATAGTAGGACACGTGTCGAGATATAGTTATAGAAAAGGCAAAGAAAGGCTTTGAGCATAGACTGGGCTTTTAAAACACCACCAGGTGGGCAAATAGTCGAAAAGTATTCAATCACTATTGCTACTCTTACTAGAACAAGCAATTGTCAATGACTAGTCAAAAATTTAACAATTTTCCTAATAAACCTACGCAGGGAATTTTCTTCGGACTAAACATGTCGCACTTGAAGAGAAAATCAAGCAGAACCGCTTAGTTGTATACTTCTTTTAGTAAGAGATCTATCTAACCTTGCTCTATTTAGGCAAAGCGTATATCACTAATATCATTTCTGTGATACTACCACTATCGAGGCGCCTATAGCATGGTAGATGTTGTATGATTTGCCTGGCCCAAAACACCAAAACCAACCGGAAGGAATGTCCTCCGCAAGGAGAATTTTTCTAGCATACAGGAGAGAATAAATTCATAGCATGTAGCTGATTAAAGTATGTGCATATACATTGCTTGTAGATAATTTGTTCTTGTGATAAGGAAGAGAAGTGGGCGTAAGCCAAAGAAAAAGACTAAAACAACAGGAAAACTGCAAATAGCTTACTCCATCCCCCAAAAAGGACGATTAAGTTAACAGCGATCCAAGATCTTGTCGTATTTTACCCCGCAGACGAAGCGAAGACAAAATTAACTGGGCAAAAGTCTCCCCCCTCCCGATCCCAACAAGAGTCAAGAGTTCGATAGGCTCATCCGTTGCTTGAAAATCTAAGCGCTTTGGCTAATGGGGCTAAGAGATATAGTAAAGTGCTTGGCACCACGAAATCTGTAACTGGGAACACTAACAAACAGCAACAGAAATTGTAAGGGCAAGTTTAACAACTAGTACCTACTCAGAAAGAGAACGAGAAAAGGCGGAGCCCCGGGCATTCTGATATGTCCGGGGCTCACGGAGATGCCTTCGTAAACAGGCACTGATCAACATTATCCTTCCCACTAGTGATGCAATCAGCCTATAGCTCATAGCTCATCAAGGCTGACACATAATCCCGAACTGTATCTCACGCCCGAGTCGGCAAATGCGAGATATAAAGGCGTCTGTAGGTACAGTAGATGTCTCAGGTTTCTTCTTGGTTGTCTTCACCCTACAGCAAGAGAGAAGGGGGGGGGGTCTTATTTGTTTATCCTTTGCTCTTATACTGCAAGCCTCTTAAAATTGAGCTAAACGAAAACAGAAGAACGACAACCTAGTTTTCAAGCCTTGAATATGCATGGCGATCCTATCTTCCGGCGGCCATGTTAACGGGCCCCTCCTTCTTCCTCTCCCTTGCTTGGCCTGCCCTGTCCATTCTTCCTTGACCCGGTGCCTTATTTTGTAGCATTGTCCCGGGCGGAAGAAATAGACTCAACTAGTTGAACAGGGAGTCATACCTGCATCTATTTTGGACTTCCTGATTAGTAGAACAACGTAAAAGAACAAAAAGAAGCAAGAGACCGAGAAAATAACGAATCGACCAAGCGCAAAACACAAGGATTAAGAACTAGGGTGACCTGCTGATTACAGAGTTAGGTTAAAAGAACTAACTTGATAGGTATTATATTCGTTTGTCAGGTAAAAAATTGGTAGCATATTTTTTTCTCTACGAACTTGCACAGCTAAAACGGCTAACATCATATAAATCAAAGGGTTGCTTGGCTTTTTCTAGTAGCCTTTTCAAGCTAGTCTGTTTTATAGTAAGAAATAG
The DNA here is from genome assembly GCA_009806295.1 of Davidsoniella neocaledoniae. Taxonomy (NCBI): domain Eukaryota; kingdom Fungi; phylum Ascomycota; class Sordariomycetes; order Microascales; family Ceratocystidaceae; genus Davidsoniella; species Davidsoniella neocaledoniae. The sequence goes on from RHDR01000882.1 coordinate 5,309, forward strand.
AGTACTAAAACTCGATACTTTGCTATAATAGCTGTTGCGTTGCAATTTCACCCAACTACATGTGTATGTATGTACGTATGTACATGCATACAATATTTACAGCATGTCAAGTCATGTAACTACAAAAAATGATAAAAGAGCTTAGATGTATCGTTCTCTCTCTGGCCAAAGCTGGAAGAAGGCTGAACAAGAAAATACCCGCCGACCTCAAATTTAAGGTAGGAAGCAGAGAAGAAGGTCGTTAGGCCCGACACAGATCTAGGAAAGCACCGTGAAATAGAACACTGATGTATTTTTCCAATAAGAAGTTTTTGGATATGATTCAGTTCGGGAAACCGAGACTGTGATACTGGATAATGTCTACAGACATGTTATTCCAGCACAGTTTCTTAGTAGTTATATCCAAAATTCCAACGCATCTTAAAAATATACGCTGAAATTATAGTTATATGTATGTCACTGAAAGTGAAGATTAAGTGCTTGTTTTAGCGGGCGACCTTAGAACCATTGTCTTTTTCTTTTTCTTTCTTTTGCTGCCCCTAGCGAAGTTTATAGGCTTCAACCCAACCGATCTGCTGGGCATAATCTGGCCCAAGTTACATGTGTATTTTGGAGATTTTCTGCATTTTTATTTTAAAGATCGGCGCCCTTGTTATCCACAATAACCTACTCATATGAAGATAGATCAAATAATTTCGTATCTCAAAAGCTGTCTTCAACTTTTTCAGCGCCGAGAAGATTAACATTGCTGCATTGTGGGAGAATTCACTTGTTCCATGAAGCCAAGAAATAAAATAGAAAGCTACATAGTTTAAATATACGATCCAAGAAAATATGGCCTGCATGTAGTTCAAGGCCATATTTAGGAAATCTTACATATAAACGAGATCACGGCGTAAGACGTCTTAGCTCCCATAAACATCCCAATTTGATAAAAGTAAGTGATGACCTCATACATATAGCCATTGGATCTCAACTGCATAGCAAGACCTAGGCTAACAAGAAATGAATGAACACGCCTACTATGAAAAATAATAATTAGTCTCGGGATATTTCATGGTGATTTCCGAAGCCTCAGAGCCTTCGCGCCAATCCTTCTGGTCCTTTAACTGACCACTCAACCTTTTTCCACGTCGGGAGATCATAACTCTTTACATAGAGATATACTATCATTACTGTTCTTCTTATTTTTTTTCCTTTGTCCCCGCATACCCTCATTATAACGTTGACGCGAACCGACTTCGCCTTTTGCACACATAGTGGGAATATTGTATCCGGATCGTCAAGGGGTGGGATCCAGAGCACGAGGGGAATACATTCAATGAAAGGTAGTAATAAACACCAAGTATTTGTTTTCAAAGGGAATAATGGAGACGGAATAGATTGCAACGGCGGGATCAAATACCTCTATAGGAAGATTTATGGAAATACTGGGATATACGACGTTGTGTTATAAGAAAGAAAGAAACATACAAAAGTTCGCTAAAAGAGACAAATATTGGTGGGCTAGTACCGCATGACTGCTCCTCTTCCAGATAGAACTTTGCTAACGCTGACATTTTCCTTCTTTCCCAAGTCTTAAGATCATTGTTTGATTGAGATTCGAAGAGAACCCTGGTTCTATTACTTGTCGTTCATAGGCTTCCTATTTATCTAACGAGTAATACACACTTCTTATTTTCCTCGGGGAGGGGTAGCATTAGTCTAACCATCGTTGGTTGCTATGTATGTGTTATTGTCGTAATATGGAGACGTCGATATTGACAGCAAACATATTTCCATTGACCGCAGACTTACGGCCACACACCGATCGTTGTATAAACCCCAACACAGTGAAGAGAAAGAGAAAAAAAAACTTCTTTCCTCTCTTCTCTGCCCTGGAGATATACTCCGGCGCAAAGTAAAATGAAGAGTAAGAAAACGAACAGCGCCGGGACCAGTATGATGCATGTTCTCCTCATACTTGCATCGGCCGTTATTTTCTTTGCAGCCTGCTCATTCCCATGTAGTGAATGTATACTGCTGCATTATCTGTATACCACGCTGCTTATTATAGCTTTCTCTTGCTTGCAGTTGAAAAAAAAAACGGGAGACCGGGTATGTGATTCTTCTAGATCAACAAGGGGTGATGGCCCGCGTCACTGTTACATTGAGATAACCCAAGCCTGCTTCCCTTGTAACCGTAGGAAGAGAAAGAAAATCCAAGCCCACGTTACCAACTAAGAAATGATCAGTTGTACTGTTTGCGTTATCAAGGATGGCTGGAACATGCTTAGAACTCTGAGCTGCAGCAACATGCATACGATATACTATATAAGCTTCTGTAACATGCATCTATATATATAATTGTGCACATTCATACATTATCTTCACCATGTCGACTGAAGTTAGAGGGGCTGGGTCCATATCAGACCAGGAGGATGAAGTTGCGCAGTAAATATTACCCTTTCTCGGATCTCAAACTAGACTAGTAGTCCTGGTTTGCAAACCCAACAGCCTGGCACGCACTCGACAAACTTATGAGAATGCAAATCAGGATCCACGCAACTATCGAAAAAGATTCAGTAAGGAGAAGTATGTAACTACCATCGGCGGCGAATATGGCCGGATGCCAAAATAAAATAAACAATAAGATACTCAAAACTCAAAACAAGCCACAAATAAAAATGGGAAACTGAGCTAAATAAGTACTATTGTCGTTGCTAGTAGTATTTAAGCGGCAAATACAAAGAGTAAACAGGACCTATCTCAAGATTACGACAATAGGAAAAATAAATAGGCATTATCGCTATGGCCCGTTTTCTTCCTATCCGCTTCTCAGATTCTGGCGTTTGTTGGACCTTTTGACGATCTGGGACTGAGCTCGCTACGATCAGCAGCCGCTAAATTAGCCATTTTTGATCAAATATAATTCTAATTTGTTCGTTTTCTCTTGTCTGCATATACAGATATACTCATTGTTTGCGCTTGCTATGATGATATATCCCATTCTCCTAGAATTAGCTGATTAACGTGATAAATAAATATTGATAACAAAATTATCCATAGGCTAGTAAATAGGGCATTGGCGACAATGAGAAGTAGTCTCAAACATCCGTGATCTTAATATGTATCGGCTCAGCTATGACCAGTAGATAGATCATATTTAGCTTTTTGTCATATACTCATTTCTTTTTCTCGCTTCGATTTTCTGCAACTACGGTGACCCGGAGTTTATCAACATGCCGTGTTATTGTGCCTATTCGGAGCTTTCGTACAACGAATTTCTTGAGTCATGCTGCTAGCATTTGTTTTATAGTATCAAAATGGACTATGATTAAGTGATGATATCATGATATAATCTATAACCAAGATAATTATCCTATAATCACAAATAGAAGGAGAAAATAGAAAGTAAGAAAACACGGGAAGTTTATCTATCGTCGTCATATGTCGTTGGTTGTTGTGACACCATCACTCACTGAAATTGGTAATTGCCTAATCGTTGCATCATTTTAGACTGATGTTATTAGATATTGTTGACTCGGGAAATGCGGTAGCTACTTAATCGGTAATCGTTGATCTGATTGAAAGGGCAGCTACTTCAATATACATACTTGATCTCAATGCAATGTGGATGGCAGTTCATGAGCTCTTCCACTACTTTTCCTTACTACATTTTACTTTGGTTTCAAGTATGTATTTATCTATTAACTAGTATAAATTAGTTAGATCGTATTTTTCATCTAGACCAAAACAATTTCCGAGGAGTTGGCCTTATGCCATTATTTCCGATGACAAAGAAAGTAAAGAAATCATGTACTTGTTTTTCTAACTATCAAAACGGCTAGGGAAACCCCTTTAATAAACAAGCTGGAGTTATACGGTGTTATTATTCAACTTCAGTTTCATATATCATGTTTGTCTAGGTCTATATACGGGCGGGGGTGTGTTTTCCCTGTGACTACTCAGAACCAACTTTGGCTTTTTACAAGAAAAAAAAATTACATACACATATGTAGTCACAAGATAGTAGTGTCTTTATCTTATGCTTCCAAACACTATCTTCAGTCCAGCCTTCTATTCCAGCGTGGAGCCAATATAGTGCGAGAGATACAAGTTTTGAAACACAAGCTTGTTGACGTATCTAGACAAAATCAAGCATGAGATTGCCATCACCTGTCCTGTGTGATTCCTATCGCATAGTCCCGATAGCTAACTCTAGTATCAGACGACAACTATAACTCACAAATCCTATATAACCAGGACTATTGTTATACTACACACATCAAATTAAATACTGGTATAATTCATTGTATATTATGTCTATATACAGGCATATTACAACGCAAATATGTGCGGATCTGTACTAAGAGTTCAAATAGAAGGCTGGGATGGACGACGGGAAAGTGGAGGGCCAGGACTTTTAAACTCCGATTGTGGCATGGCTTTACTCTACCGTATCATTGACATCACCAGTAACACAGCAGCGAGACGAGTTACTGGAGAAGGCAGATATAGGTGTAGGCTTCTCGAGAAATCCTAGTCTATATCAAAGCGCTCTTTTGCGGTTGTGTCTAGCGTTACTAAGTCACATTGCGGCATGCACGTCCGTCCGTCAACCAACGGACACTATCTAGCGGACCGGAGAAAGTTACTCAAAGCGGCATCGGTTGCGGGTTGATATGGCGGTATCCGCTAGGCTAGACTAGCATTGGAGGAGGGAATTTGTAGAAGGAAAATGGTCTACAACAAGATCAACTAAAATAAGAAGGCCGAGGAAAAACTGAGGTCTTTGTACTTCAGCACAAATATCAGGGGTCTTCAAAAAGGTACTTAGCCCACAAAAGACTAAGTACTCATCACTTAGTCTTCAATACCTGCCAGCTGGCAAAGTGCCATGTATCATTATCTTTTGTCAGTATATATTAAAAACAAGTTATACTACAAGGACATCTTCAATCGAGATATCAAGA
>RHDR01000883.1:0-10253 GCA_009806295.1 Davidsoniella neocaledoniae
AAACAAAGAAGCTGTATGAGAGCGGGAAAGGGGGACACACCGAATATAAACAAGAGGTTCTCGCCGCCTTGTTTTGTTCATGCAGCTGGCTAACTTGGGTTCCAGCGCCTCACATGGCCGTTCAGGCTTTAGCTCGGCTGGTGGCCTGGTGACGAGCCAATCGCTTCGGCCAGCCATGCACCTCAAACGCAGGATGTGCTGGACAACCTTAGGCCAACATGCAACCAACCTGCAAGCCAACCTGCAAGCTAATGGATTGATGCCTGGCTGCCTCACCGATGCTTGCGCCACATGTCCCACAGCCAGGCCGCCCACTAATCTGTGGCGTCGTCGCAATTAGAGACCCCACTTCAAAAAACGCCGTATAAAAATTCAACGCAGTGGATGCGACGAGAATTTTCACTTTTACAATTCTCTTCATTGAATAATTTTTTTCCTTTTTTTTGCGCCAGTCGCAAACTACCGCGCTCTTGGGCTCATCTGTCAGATTTTTCATGGTGGATGAGCTTTATTGGCCCGTCACCTTTAATTCGAGGTAACGGGCCTTAAATCTCAATGGTAAGGACTCACTTAGCACTATACACAAACAATGGTCGCAAAGATGAATAAATCACGAACAATCCAAATCTTACTTAGCCCATGGGGACTACAATTAACTCTAGAATTACACTGAGCTTCCAACACTTCTTTTTAAACATAATCTGATTTCATAGCTCAAGTTCGTAAAGCTAACAATTATTGTCAGATCAGAAAATATCTCTATAGCACAAGACTACGGTAGCCTTTTGCTTCGTAGATCATCTCAAAAGGTTAGTCTACCAATCTTCTACACATAAACCCTCCATTACACATCCTTTCCCCCCGTCTTGGGTGATGAATTATACGACTTGGGATTCCTCAAACCGAACATACTATGTCGATTACGTTGTAACTAGTTTCAGCCTTGTCTGACAAGACATCCTCACATTCTCTTATATATTGTATACATATGTTGTGAGCTTCAGCTAACCCAGCTTTCATCAGGTATATATTCTTGCTCTTGCAATCAATGGGCAATTCCATCATCGATCACGGAGATTCGAAGTCTAAGACTCTAGTGATGATAACTTGACGAACGGGCGGACACAATCGAGTAGCTTCAGCTTCACCAGAAACAAATGGGACTGTACATCCTGTGGTGCTGTTGTAGTGACCTCTTGATGAGAACTCGTCATCTGATCGAGTACCGAGACAACTGTTTTCTTCGTGATCGTGATTGGAACATGCAGCCCACTTCCATCATGTCTCACATATTCTAACATGGCATACAGGTTTAAAGAGAAAAAAAAATTAAAAACTAAGCTCGTGGCTCGTGTAAACTTGAATTCACAGATAGTGTCAGTCTTCTCGGAAGTGATGTTTGTATTCACACTGTTTGACCGTTTTATCGATTCGTCGGTTTCTCGGGCCTGAAAACACATTTTAAACCTGATCCTTGAAGAAATGAAGTCTGTTAGTAGTTGTCGATGTGCGGCTTCCAGGCACTATCCGGATTTCGTACTAGTTAGTATATTAGTAGCTTCTTCCCTTTCGCGAGGTTAATAGAGCTGCATTGTACGACAGGTGTAAGAGCACTGCCGTGGTATTCATACTTCATACTATCCTATATAAGCACCTTACATCACCAGCCGATTGTGACCTTATGTCGTAGCCTCAAGCTTTCTCTTGATAGTCATAATAATCAATATGATAACCTTCTATGACTGTCTTATAACCTAGGATCATGCTATGGTTCAATGGCGACATTTCACAAGTCTTGTGTTCATACCATCCTAGTCATGCCTCTTATGTGCTGATCCTTGTATATAAGCATATCAAAACTATAGTTCCATCGCTAGAAATGATTTTTAAAGGCATTTCATCACGAAATAACAGTTTCAAGAATCACATTCACTCGTCGTTTGCAATGTTACGGTGTGTAAATCAAATGTGGCGTGGCGACGCTACAAGCGAATGTGGGTTAATTAACCCTACCATAAGCGAGTACATAGGGATACATAGGGAGAAACGAACTCCAACAAAGTTTCCATATTATCAGTCTTGTGACATGAAACAGAAAAGGGAGACAACGTGACATCCGAAGATATATATGTGGGCAAAGACAACAAACAAAACCAGACGAGAGCAAACATTGGATTTCGTGGATGTTGGAGTATACGATGGCATATTCGGCAGAAGGGATGTTCATGCAGTAAAGGGAGGTAGATGACGATATATAGAGAGAGCTGGAAGTTAGTCAATGCGGCTGAGAATTTATGCATCACCCTGCATTTTGTTCTATTTTCACACTCTCTTGATGTAATTCTAAATTATTCGTATCTATGCACTATCATAATATGTACGTATAGAATATTAGGTTCGTGGGATTCGTTATTCTATGAATATAGCATTACGGTTGTGCGCTTCATCAAATTGTGTACATGTAAGTGGGCTTAGGTTATCACCGACCATGCACATGAACACATAGAGTTATGATACGCCAAGTGACTAAATACATAAATGTACGTACATATGTATGTATGTATAGGTTATCCATTGTTATAAAAATGGAAATTTAAAAAAAATACGAAGATATATGCTTTCATGGACTAAGATCGAAGATGTGGTCTAGAAGGACGGTTCAGCTATACTGGGACCGAATACAATATGTTAAGCTTTATGGTTCGACAGACCCGAGCCTAATAATATGAACAAGCAAGTGACCTTGGGGACATCTTGCGTTTGGAGATATTAGAAGGCTCTTCCCGTGGGTGAAGGTGAATTTGTACGTGTTCCAAGAAATACGAATAGGGGTGGATGTTGACTGTAGTGCCATGGGTGTGAGGCTCTGGGGGGGCTAGCTTCAAGTATTTGTGTATCGGGTCTGGAGGTACGAATGAATATAATGTAAGTTGGTTATGCTTTGGGGTTAGAAGGAGGGATACTAGGTATCTTTACGAGACGATTAATTATGAAATGTATATTTATTTTGGTCTAGGAAGAAAATCTGATACGGACTTTAGAGTGAGTCAACCCTAACAATATTAACAAGTTGAATGTCGTCCCTGCTATCTTTCTTGTTGTTTACATATGTAGCATAGTATGCGTGGAAGTGAAGTGGATAAATTTTTCATGTTTTTTGTATTGTTATACAGGACTAGTAGACAGGATACAATATTATACTAAAGTTAGTTTACATTCGTCTGCGTACCGAATCACTCCCGTTCCGAGGCTTTTTACCTATGGTTTCTGACAAGCGGCAACAAGAAGAGAAGAGAAGAGAATAGAGAATAACAAGCCATTGTTCAAGTCTACTCATGTATATACATACTAATATTACAAGTGGCATCTACAGGATAAGCCAATGTGACGAGGGAAATCTGATACAGCATGGGTTTATCAAGTGAGATGTTTGATCAAGAATCTTTTAGTTATCTGTCTAGGGTTGTGTTCCTATGTGACCTAAATTGTGATGAGATTTTTGGGCCAAGTCATCGAAGACTAATTTGGCTGGCCAACAAGAGACAGAGTTCCTAGTTTCAAGTGAGTTATTATCTTCCGTCCATCCAAGTCCTGTGCTTGTTGTCTATTGTTCAAATTGTGGCCCTAAGATACTGCCGGTGCTCTGCATGATATTTTCCCCGATATTTCTGTGCTATTACAACGCTAACCAGGGATTTTACCTGCAATAGGCGGGTTTTGGAACTAAGCATGTGTGCTAATTTAACTCTACTGTTGCTAAGAAACATGAACACCTGATCTAGAGCACAAAATGGAACAGATTGTAGATTTAGCACAGGGTAGCAGCCATAGAAACAGAAGTCAACACCGAACATTAGTACTGATACCTGTACCCCTGACGACACGCTCACAACAAAGAATAATAAAAACATAATACTAGATTCAGTAGTTTAAACTGGCGTCTGCCGATGTAGGTACCAAGATAGCTAGCTACATACTTACTACATAGCTGGTATCAGAACATTGAAGTACTGTTAGGTTCGTCTGGTGTATATTGCAGTTGTTTATGGGTTGGTGAGAGGTTGGGTAGGAAAAATGTCTCTGGTAGCTATAACTCTACTATATTGGTAGTGTAAGTTGGTAATACACCTTTTGGATTTATGCTATAGTGTTGAGTGACAAGGCCGAGGGCAACAAATTGGTGTTATAAAGCCAATCGTTTGCCTAGTACTTACATATAAATTTCCGTTTTCCCTCGCCCTGGTAAATGTGGGAGGATTTTCTCGTGGACTCCCTGACATTTCCTTTATATTCTATGAGAGAATCTATGGGATCGCATAATTTCTCAAGTTGACCCTTCTTTCAGAAGAGTTAATTAGTGGTGGACCAGAGTTGTGCGATGCCAATCAGCAACCGGAGGCCTTGGAAGTGACGCGCAGAGAACATCTAAAACACTATAGGCACTGTCCATTTTTTCATTGTTATTCTTCTTCCTCTTTCTAGGGCTCGGCAACGACATTCTGCGAGGGTTCTAGTGCAGAAGATCGTCGGCTTGGCCTGACACCGGCGAAATTGGACGAGACAAGAGAAGTATCGTGTTTTTTTTTTCTCTTTTATTATTCTTCCTCCTTGTCTCACTCGATACGTGATAATGTGTGCCTTTTTGCCTGCTTTTTATTCTCTAGGAACAAGGAAGTACCGGTAGGAAGAAGTGGAAGAAGTAGAAGAAGTGCGGGAAGAAGCTACGATTCGGTATTCTTGTTTGCGGCGTTGTTTGGCAGCTCCTGATCGACATGGCAGAAGAAAATCAAAGCCCGTTCTATAGCTTGTCTGACGGGCTCTTTGCGCTGGGACTTGTGATAAGCGATTGTAATGTATATATTAGTGCATGAGTGACCATACTGTAAGTACATACATACATGTAAGCTGTAATACGACATGTTAGGTAGTAGAGACATTTGATAAGAGCCGGATTGGTGGAAGGGCAATCGATACCGGCAGAGGGATTAGCTTTAAGTTATTAGTATTGGTATGATGGAATAATAGAACGAAGGGGTTCAAGGAAACATGAAGTAACATGTGAAGCCCAATGCTAGAGCTAGATAAAGCCAAAACAAAGAGCAAGGCAAGGGCTAGGAGCAGAAAAACAGGAGCGGAGGAGGGCCTTGACTAAGTGCAACCTCACACAAGTTCTCAATCTTAGATGATGTTGTTCTTCTTTATGACTAGGCGGCTGGGCTTCTGGCTTGGGCTTCATTCCCCGGTCTAGGTGACCCCTGACTGCTGGTAATTAAAGCGCCCATTTCAGAGTGAGGAAGCGGTGCCTGACTGTCCGTTCACAGAGCAAAACAGGAACAGGAACAGGAACTGTTAGTTGGGCTAGGAGAATTGGAATGGTCTTTGATGTTAGAGAGCAGAAGAAAACTAGCTTTTACCGGGACTCTCACAATCTTAACAATCTTAGATGTATCACCTGCAGCGCGATTATCGGGCTTCTCTGTGTCGATTCTGGGGATCCCTTCTGGTTTCTTTTGTTTCTTCTGTTTCTTCGGTCTCTGTTCTTTCTTCTTCCTCTTCTTTTTTCTGGTTACGCTGTTGTTTCGCTGTCTCCCTAACCGCTTTCTCTTCCTTTGCCTACTAGTCCAACGGGACGGCCGAAGCACAACAGCACCAGCACATCTGCAACATAGGAATATAGCACGAAAGTGACCACTAATAGGATACAGCTTTGCAGCTTAAAGCACCCGCTTCGCTTCAAGAACTCGCCACTGCAACGAGATTCCTTCGTGTGGCCAGGCCATTTTCGTCCCTGCTAGCTACGTATTAGACAAGTCAGTCAGCCAGTCAGCTTAGCTAAGACCCTGATTGATTGGCGCCGCCTGGTTGGCTCAGCGCCTAGAGGAGCCCGACTTACAGACTTACAGAGGTTTGTACCCTCTATAACAGTGCGGCCCTGCGCTATAGCGGCGCCACTATCGTCTACATTGTAGTTGGTCTGCCTTCCCCCACCTCGTGTTTGCACCGACTGCCAGCCATCGCCAAATTCCTCCTGGATCGTCTGGTTCCCCTTCAGCATTCTTTCGTGCTCTGAATTCTCGAGGCCTCGTTCGCTAGTTGAATCTATAGATACAGACGCAATCGTCATCAAGCAAAGGATTAAAGACACAGCCTCTGGTTTCTTTCCTAGAACGGCCTATTGACAGTTTAGACTGGTACTGTTTTCATAGCTCGCATACATTGGCGCTCCTACTTTTTTTATTCTTCTTATACAATATTCCATAATTAGAACCTCGATCCGGCTTTCTGCGAGAATCTGTCTGCCATTAATTTAGATAATTCTTTATTTTATTTTTTGTCCTTCTTTTTTTTCTTCCATCCTCAAGTTTGGCTTTCGATCTGCATAGAGCTGCGACTGTTGCTCATATCCTGATCTTCGTCTGCTTCAGTGCTCTTCGCATCGAATCGAATCGCATCGCCGGCTCGCCTCTCAAACGGGGTTTTTGACGTGTATCGTCGTCGTCTATTGTTCTGCGCACGTCCTTCGCCAACCGCTTTTCTCGCCCACTTCTTTTATTTTTTTCGACGACTATCTGTCTGTCAGGCTCAGAAAACAAACTCAAAATCCAGACGCTTCCGCCAGTCCGCTGACCGGGCCCGTCTCGTCTCTGGCTCACCTATTGTGGCTCACCTATTATTTAGTTGGTCGCAGCTGTCCCTGCCAATGCCAGCCACTCACGCCGTACATATCGCAGCAGCTCCTATTCTCCTCTGAACAATTCTAACGTCGCTCTGCACGCATACCCGCTGGTCTGTCGCCCATCACAACTATCGCGACGAGGCTCCTCCACCAAACGCCGTATAGGTGCCCTATCGCCACCATCATATTTCCGTTTCTCCGCCACGCGCCGTACTGAGTGCTGTTGCTCGCCATGGCTACACAGACGGAAATGGCCTATCAGGCCCCTCCGTCACCGACCCTCACGAATCCCGACATGATTCTGCCGGACATGGACTACGACCGCTCGACTTCCCCTGACCGTTCCGATGCGCTGCTGATGTGGAAAAACGCCCAGATCGGCGACATGTCGTTCGCGCTACCGCCAAGCCAGTTTATGAATCTGGGTCTCAACATGAATATGTCTGGTGCTCCAATAACGCCAACCACGCCCATCATCTATGGAAACGGTACCATGCTGTCCGACATTGGCGAGGTTACAGAGGCCGAGAGCAATGCTGGCGGCTACCAATCGCGGCCTGCCTCGCCAATGGTGCCTCGCATGACGAGCCGGGCAGCATTGCGCGCCGGTCCTCTAGACACCAACGCCATGAACATTGCCTACCAAACTATCAAGAACAAGGCTCGCCAGACCCATGAACGCCGCGCCAGCATCGATTCCACCAGCACCATCAGAACCAACGAACATGCTGGCTTGTTTGCCGACTTCGACGATGCCGCCAGCGTTGACGACAGCAACTTCCAGGGCGACGATGAAGAGAGCATGGCCGAGTCCTATAACGAGGGCACTGCGCCGCGGAATCTGCTGCACCCTGTGAGGCGAAATCCCGGTGTCGACCCCAATGAGGAAGATCGCTTTTCGACAATCTCCATCGGCCGTCGCGCAGAAGAAATTTTGGCCAATGCGAAGCGCCGCCTCACTGTAAGTTATCCAAGTCGCCCAATCAGCGCCATCCAAAGCCACTGATCTGATCTATCGGCGTAATCTGCGGTTGATCACATTACTGACCCTGTTTGCCATTGCAGACCATGGAGGGAAACCTCAACAGAGCCCGCAGCTCTCTATATATCTCTACTGATATGGACTCTGACGGCTCTACGCCATCACCACCCATGAAGACGGCGTCAGCTCTCGATCAAATGTCACCACCAGTCACCCGATATGGCCATTCCCGGATGAGCAGCGACCAGAGCCTCAACATCGATTCCCAAGCTTATCCCCGACGAGCTGCCAGTGCGCTCGGTGCTGCTGGCGGATATCGCCACCTCTCGAGTTCACGAAGCGCAAACGATCTTCCACAAAAAAGCAAGCGCCTTAGCTCCGATAGCTACCAAGGGGTCAATATTGACGACAGTATTAGTGTTGATTCACGGCGCACTAGTGGCCAGATGGACAATCTCCTATCGCCCGGCCAATACAGCGATCGTGGCATTGTCCGCTCGACTTCTGCCCTCCAGATGCGCGATATCAAGGACCAAGTGAAGGATCTCAAGGGCAAGGTTTCTGCCTTGCGCCAACAAGCTCGCGCTGATAGCTTAAAACGACAAAGCCTGCAAAGCCTGCGCACACCTAGTCCATTTACTCATGCCCCGGTTGATCAATGGTACACAGAGCCAAAGCCGAACAGAAACGGGCCTATCGATCCCCGCGACGAAATGGATGGCGCCCAAACTCCTACTGGTAACTCTTCACAAGATCATGCCTGGTCCGGTGAAGTTTTCGCTTCGGGCGACGAGGAAATGTCACCAATTCAGCTTGATCACAAGCTCCCTCGTGATGTAGAACACGACATGGAGGACGCTAGATCGGTTGTTAGCGAGTACGACGATGCCGAACGGGCGATGACGCCAACTAACCACCGTGTTGTCACTCCTGTCAACCGCCCCGAGTCTCGAGCCTTGGAGGAGATCATCCAGCATCGACTAGACCATGAGATGGACGACGATATGCGCACTGAAGATGGATACGACGAAGGCGCTGCTGTTGTCGACTACGATAGCGACAGTGGCGATTCTATGTATCACGATGCGCCAGTCTCACACGAGGATCGTGAGGATGCCTTTGATTACGAACATTTCTTCCTGCACAGTGCCATGGGCACTATCAGCCAGCAGCGTCTCGAGCGCCGCGACAGCTTCAGCTCAGAGGGATCTGTCGAGACCACCCGTGGCCCTATCTCCACGAAGCCCATCATCCAAAGACGAAACAGCACCGACAGTATCTCGACTGTTGGCTCTTTCGAGACTGCAACGAGGGCCGCCATAGCAGACTTGTCCGTAACAACAGCGACGGTAGCGTTATTGGTGGCTCTTCCAGTGACAACCCGAAGCGGAAGAGCATTGATACGTTTGTTTCCTTCGTTTCTGCCGAGGAGCGCCCATCTACGTCACGTCGTGCTCGGACAACATACCGCACCAGCTCTGGTAGCGACGTCCCTCGCTCGGCTTCTTCTATGTCTTCATCCAACCTGGCCCCTCGCGGCAACATGATCCGCCGCCCCGTCAGCACTTCGGCCTTCCAACACCGTCCATCGGTATCTTCATTCGACTCTACCGGCACCAACCGATCTTTCCCTCTAGTCAACAAGAACCGTCTATCCCTCACTCTGCCGCCCACACGTGCCCGCGCACAGTCAGCCGGTATTCCCACGCCACGTGACTCTCCAAACGCCGAACACGACGAAGAAGAGCTCGCCGATATCCGCGACCGTCTTATGCACAGTGCTACCAGTGTCACTGGCCGCAACTCGCCAGCTAGCAATGGTGGAGGCGGTGGCTCTAACCGTAACAGCGACTCTCGTCTGGGTTCTACGTCGTCTGTTGGACTTCACCGTGAAGACCAAGTGCTCATTGAGCAATTAGTGGCTAGTCTGGGCCAGTGCGTATTGAAACTAAGCGAAGTGAACCGGTCGTCTACCGATAGCCGCATGTTCAGACGTCGTATGATGGCTGCTCGCCGTATCCTGGAAGGTCTTGAGGATGCGTCTATACAACAGCCTTCGCGTGGTACGACGCCCTCAGTCTAAGTTCCCGATACCCCGAACAAAAAACGGACAGCCTTTGCTTTTGGCTTCTCCTTCTGTCCTTGGAACTTCTCTTTATCATTATTCTTTGTTTCCCTTCCCCTAGTCTTAGGGCCTCACATCCTCTTGTTTCCCGTACTCCTTTTGATATGACGTCCTTGATGCTCTCGCTATGCGCCCATGCTATATGCTCTTCGAAATCTACAACTATTAGATCTGCGCTCTGTACTAACTTTGACATTTCAATTATTTCTTTATCCTTCTCTTCTCGCCCATAATTTCTTTATTCATTTATATTATATTATTTCTTTTTAAAATAGCTTTTTCTTCTCGTCACTCGCTTAACAACAAAAAATCGGATTCTTCTTTACCAAACAACATTTTTCGCCCTAAGATCATTATAGAGCGGCTTTTATTTCTTTTTTCCTTTTATTATACCACCTATTTCCAGACAATTTCCTTTGTTTGTCTATTATTACTATTTCTTTTCCCTTTTATTTTTCCTTCTAGTTGCG
>RHDR01000884.1:0-10244 GCA_009806295.1 Davidsoniella neocaledoniae
CATTATCCCCCCAATCTTTTTCGTATTTCTTTCTTTGATTATATCCCCATACTTGTTTTTTTTTTATTTTATATTTTCTTTTCGACTTTCTTTCTTCCATTCCTTGATTTTTATCTTTTCTTTGTTTTGTTCAAGCTCTTGGTCTAGTTCTTTCTATCATCAGCAAACACACACATCTACAATATTCAATATCTCGCCTTCCATATGTCACGTTCGCTTGACTTGCCACTCAATCGCAACTCCACATTTTGCTTCATTCCTTTTCTCGTGTTCTTTTCGTGTTGATAATTGTACCGAAATGATTTTTAGTTACCATTTTTTTAGTCATATTCCCCTTCTCTTTGCCTCAGTCCTTAGGTTAAACTTGGTTGAACCTAAATTCCTAATGAGGTACCACACTGTTCTTCATCTTGTAGTACAGACCCGATGTCTCTTTCTTTTGTTTAGCTCTTTACAAGAAAAGAAATCATAGAGTAGTAAATCCTATTGTTCCACCGTAAGAAAATGCCCGTTCAAGATTTAATCCTCGTCATATATTTTACTGCATATAGGTTTTGCAGCAGGTGTATGACGAGTTGTAAGTTGATGTTGGTCGTGTGTTGTGGGAATGAAGATAACCTATGACGTGAAGTTGTCCGATAATATCATGCCACTTGATCTTGGGGTGCATGAGCTGTACAAATTTAGTAAGCGAGTTAGCCGTAGCTTAGACTCTAATTATTAAACCAGATGCGGAAATGTTGATAGCATAGGCTAGGAAAGCAAGAAGGAAAAGGGCTATCCGGATTTGCGTTATCATGTTATTAATCCCCAAAACAGATGTTGGAAAAAAACTAAGTGCTGAATAGTAAATCATGGGGAGACTGAGCTCTGATGAGATACTGTACATGGTTCAATGTCTTGCCCCGTGTGAGGCAAAGATTGGGCTTGCTATACATACATACGTCATTAGACTGACGGCGGAATAAATTAAATGAGACGCCCATCGTTCGGTATGTGATGTTTCCATAGCTTGCTAGAATCCGTGTCTTATTTTTTCTGTTGGCTATGATCCGTATCATTTTTTTTGGTGCAGTGAGTAACATGTACCATTGTATCTCGCGCCTTGTTGTCTTAGAAAGAAGGGCCTAGAACTCAATAGTAGAGAGAACCGTAAGCCCTGTGAAGTGGGTGGGAATTTCAGGAGCGGATATAGGGAGAACTATTCAGACGAGAATTTGGTGGATTGGGGCAATCAAAGGCTCATGCTATGTATTAGCCTGAAAAGAAGCTTCCTTCAACGGTATAGGTAGCAACTCAAAGTTACTACATTGAGCTGTTACCTGACCTTGACTACCTAGTGAGGGCATGAAGCTTAAGAGAAGACACAGCCGAGTCTACCCAGTGACAAACAAAAAACAAAACATAACGGGATCTTTCAAGCGTTTGGTCTATATTACTTTCTACTCTTTACCTTGTTTCTATTATTCAATTCACGATTGACAACCATTATTTTTCTAAGCTACGTTCCGGATACATCCTTTTGCATTGTATATCTGGGCTATATGATAAATTGGACAACTCAACAGCACTGCTGTACATGTATGTAGATCAACCACTCTAGCAAAGTTACAAGTACTTTCTACCTCTCTATGAACCGTTTCTAGGTAAGCAACAAGAAGAAGCCATAACCGCGATATCTGATAAGTGGAAAACCTTCTTGAGGTTCACTCAAGAACATGGGCCCACGACCCGACCCGTGCCAAGGCCTTCAATACCTACGGTGTTAGTGGGTCTAAGACCCTTGGTGTTCACCTTGTTTGCTCGTACTAACTATGCTGCTAGGAATTGACTACGACCTTCCCCACGATCGATAACGAACAGACAACTTAGTTATAGACAACTAAGCAATTTGATCCCCAAACATCATTGAATTGGCTTCTACATTACGCTCCTTTGCGCTCATGCAACTGTATTGTATCTCATACTATATCTGCATTATCGGTATTTCTTGAGCAAAGATCAATTTTGTAAATATGACTATCCTAGAACCAATTTGCAAGTTTGATACCTTGCCCAAGATCGAGGTAGGCTTCCCTTGATACATTTGTACTAGTCCATTACAATCTGACTCGACCATTCACTTAGCTTCATGCCCATCTCACTGGATCTATCAGCCGTCAGTGCTTGCATGGAATCTGGGCAACCAAGAAGAGCATGGGCTTGACAACCCTCGAAGACCCGTTAATTGCCATGCCAGAAGGCAAGCATGATTACTGTCTCAAGACGTTCTTCCCGCTCTTTACTTCGTATATATATGGCTTATTGGACGACATATTATCCGTAAGGATAGCTACCAAAGATGTTCTCGTACAATTTGCTAGAGACGGCGTCAAATACCTTGAATTGCGCACGACCCCGCGCGCCTCAACAAACTTCACCCGAGACGAGTATATTGCTTCCGTCATCGATACTGTCAACAATTTCAACCAAAACCAAGTCAAGGCCCTTGGCGTCGAAGCCATGATTACTCGGGTATTGGTCTCGTTTGATCGAAGAGATACTGCCGAAGAGGCAGAAAACACGATACGCTTAGCTATCAAACATAAGGGTACTGTTGTCGGAGTTGATCTCTGTGGTACGCCGACGGTCCGCAAAGGCAAGGAAATCGACTTCTTCACTCAATACATGCAACGCGCCCGTGCTACCGGTCTCGGAATTGTCGTACATTTTGGTGAAGTACGTCATGACACTGTATGTGACAAGAAAGAGGCGGTAGAGAAGAAATGCGTGCCTGATGGCAAGCCAATACCTGGAGCTCGCGCTGCTAATGAGGCCATCAAGGCTCAAACAGCAGGTAATTTGGCTTTGGCGGATTTGAAGATGGCCCAGTCCTTGAGCGAGCGACCTATGGATTCGTATTTTTCGCCGAGGGCTAGATATTGCGAATCTGGGCTGGCGTGCCGCCGGGCTTCATGTGCCGAACATGAGAGTCTACCGGGAGGGACTATTGATGAATTTAGTTTGTCAGACTCTGTACCAGCGGGCTCTCAAGTGGCTAAGAATTCAAAACAAGATGAATTAGATGGGAAGACTGAAGACCATTCTGTCATCTCCGACCAAGACTCAGGCTATCAGACTGGAATCTCAGATGAAAACGTCGAACTGGCTTGTATGGAACCGAATGATGAAGACGAAGAACTGCGCATCATGCTTTCTTGGGGTCCGAAACGACTAGGTCATGTCGTGCATGTAACCGATCGTATAAAGCAGTACATCATCGCACAAGGTCAGAAGTATACACTGGAAATGTGCCTAAGCTGCAACGTTCACGCCAAGATGGTACAGAGTTACGGAGGTCATCATTTCCTAGAATGGTGGCGAGCAGGAGCTAATCTTAGCCTAGGTGTGAGTATCCATTGCTTGTCTATAATCTACTATTCATTATGATATACTAACATTTCCATATAGACCGATGACGTAGGCGTCTTTGGAAGCACTCTTTCCCAGGAGTATCGTCTTGCGGCATTACATTTCAATCTTAACCGTAAAGATGTAATCTCTCTAGCACGAATGAGTATCAATGGAATCTTCGACCAGGAGCAAAAGGCACGCTTACACGATATCATGTGGGAGACTTAATATCATTGATATTAATACGTATTGTTAATAATCTACGAATGACACTTTCAGGTACATAGATATCACATCATGTGAGATAGTTCATAAAAATAAATGATATATGTGAGTGAAGAAATGGAACAGAAATGAGATTCGCAAGTGCTCCTCCGTGCCCAACCCTCCCATAATGCATGAAATGGGGATGAATGGACAATTGAGCAAAATTTTGATATAGATATAATAGTACAAGTGAGACTTTGGTCTGGCGTCTCTATCCCCCGTGTAATGAACAAAGTATCGTATCCAGCCCCTTCTCCCCTCTCCCCCTCCATCACCTCTATGTATCTCTATGCCTGTAGGCCAAGGAAAGAAGATATGAGAGTGACTGAAACCATCTATGCGTCGTCGTGTGATTGAAGACGAGGATACTCTTACACAACCGGCTTCGCCAGCACAGCACCAATCTGATCCGCCGTGCTTCCGCCCTCGAGCATATTAGCACCAGCCGGAAGACCGCCAGCAGCAGCGGAGCCATTAGCACCACCTGACAACAACTCATCGCCCTGTTCACGCATCTTGAACTCCTGCTCCATAGCGAGAACCTGCTGTTCCTCCATCCAGCACAAAGCGAAGGGTACACCGAGGAAGATGACGGTGCTGCTGAGTGCCCAGAGACCTTTTCCGGCAGTGCTGACTAGGGCGGAAGTGTTTTCGACGGTGGCAGTGGCACGCGCGTGCCACCAAGCACGTGTTGCGGGAGGAATGATATCGCGTAGAGCGGAGAGACGGTCGGCGAGGGATTCGGCCGAAGGGTCGAAGTCGGATTCAGTGCTGATTTCGGAGTCTACGGGAGGAATGAATGAGAGGTTAGTCTTTTGCGTTGTAATTATCGAAAGAGGGAGTATTTGGGACTTGAGAAATTGCGGCGTGATAATGATAGCGGGGGTTATAGAATTGTCGGTTTGGAAGTTGTCGTGTTGAATTGGACATGTATATTGAAAGACGTACCGGTGTCAAAATAGTCTTCGTCTTCATCGGGGCCAAGCTGGCTGGCAACGAAGTGCTCATCCTCAACTTCAACAAGCTGCACCATTGTGTCCAGATATTGTGGTTTACGGTATGAATTTATTGTGTGTAGCAGGAAAAAAGAAGAAAAAAAAGAAAGGCAAGCTGGCGGCGTTTAGTCTGGAAAAAACAAGAGTCGCCGTGGGGTCAATTGGAAACAAAAAATTAGACGTCAGAATATTACAGCAATGTGACAAAGAATTATCAAGACAAAAGAGTGTTTATTTTTCCGAGATCGTGCTGCTATTGAGCTTGTCGTTTGACTAGATAAAATTTGGAGGTTTGAGTATTTCTGCCTGCGGAAAAAAAGGCTGATAACAAAATCATGATTAATTGATGTCGATTGGAACAGAGGATTCTCCAGTTAAATATTATGTAAGGCTTTTTAGGTTTATCATCTAGACTACAACCACAATGTATTTAATCACAGCTTTTCAACATGGTTTTGCAGGCAGAATGGAATAATGACTATAAGAATTGTGTTTTCTTTATTGTACAATGGTTTTTGCTTGTGTTATCGTGTGTTGAATATACTAATGAGGGATTCATTCATTCATATCTATCAAAATATGGCGAGTCTGCAGAAACTGTAAACTTTTTTTTCTCAAGTTGCCTACTAGGCGATTGCCCCACCTTTTGCAACTTGCTTTGTCACATGCTCAAGTCACGTGTTAAGCTCATATCTCATCTGTCATCACGAAAACCATTCGATATTCGATTTTTGGTATTTTGATTTTTTTTTCTTATTAGAGCTATTTATCGTGGCGTGCTATTTCATGGGCAATGCACCGTTCATCGTGTTTTTTATAATCAATAAAATAATTCCTTCCAAAGAAAAATGTGGTCTTCACTTGATGTCCCACTAAGAAAGACATTTCCAACAGAGAAGACACTAGTCTAGCACTCTGGGAATATTTTTGAAGCAGGCAATGACCAATGGATAATCTGGTTTCATCCGTGCTACGAGATATTCGATGACAATTCCTCTCCCGCGCTCACTCTGGTTTCTTGAGTTGTGGATATGGCAAAAAAAAACCCATGAACGAGATTAGTGAGTGGACAAGGCAATACTCGGCCAATCCCGTCTTTTAGCACAGATACCTGCATATGTAACTGTGCTTTTTTTTTTTCCTTTTTCCTTTTTCTTTTTTTTTTTGCAAGTGTCGGACTTATCAAATGAATAATTGTCCTTGGTGAAACGTATGTAGTGGAATTATCAGCCACCATCTTCGACAGTGCTATAAACCAAAAAATATAAACAGAGAAATCAAGAATGTGAACCAAAGTAAGGGAAGAGGGGGGTATAAACAGCCCATTAGAACGCCCGAGGTACAATGATGTCACGTAGCCTTTTGTGGCTCACCATCGTCACCCCGAAGCTATGTTGGACGCCTTGATGCTGTGTTCGCAACTGAGAAGGTTGTGTCTTCCATCAACTGAATCCGAGTCGCATAACAACTGAATCGTTTGACGATAGTTCTCAAACAGGGCAAGGCGTAGCCCTGTAGTGAGTAGCATCAAGGGTCACTCCATCCACGGTTCTTAGTGGCCTCCAGAAGTTCGAAAGAGAAGAAGAAACTAAAGGAGAAAGAACATAGGGTGAAGAAGAAAAACATGAAAAAGATAGCGAGAAAAAAAGTGCACGACCACAAGCCCGGCATAAAAGAAACAACAACAAAAGAAAACATCGTTTTTGTCGTAACTTCGTGAAAAAATAGTGCGTCAATACACCATTGACAAGCAGGATATGTTGGCCCAATAGCCTCCGGTGTCATCATAGAACTCTCGAAACGACCACGCTATGTGTGTGCTAACAAGGGCGTAACCACAAGAAGAGCACTTGGCAACGACAAAATTTGCGATATCAGAGAACAAAATCGGACGACCTTGGATCGAATTAGATAGACATTGATTTGTGTGGGAAACAAAAAGTCAAGTCTCTCATGAGAGCGACACCACGGCAGCTGGGAGCACCCATGGTATCTTGGGTGACTTTTAACGTGGCAATAAAAGAGACGGTCTTTCCTGTGTATGTCTTGTAGGTTCGGAAAGTAAACGAAGAAGTGCTCGCGAGAAATCCATTATGAAGGTTCGAGATCCAATTTGTGGGAGATTATCCGGGAGCAGAGAAGGTCAGTCGTTGTTTCAAGGATAGAAACAAAGCCAGGAATCCAACGGGAGATAGATTGTCCGGAAAATGGCGCGAGTGGTTCCTTTAGTACACAGATAGATGATAGATAAGGCATAACTCAGATACTGAGACTCTAAAAAGAGTGTATAGCATCATTGACAACATCATCAATGCCAAAAACGCCAGTGAGTCTTGGTTTGAGTGTACTTTCCATAGGGATAAAAGACTAAAGATGGATACCCTCAATCTAGAGATCTGATGCCCGGGAGTAGTTCGCTTGTAGCATTGACTACTCAAGTTCAAAAATGGGGATTGGGGTTTCGATGAGTTGCCTGTCGTTTGCTGCTATCGATAGATAGCAAATTGTTTATGCCATCTACAATACGATCTTATGCATGCCGGCACCATGCTGTGGCAATCAATGCCACCGAGAGATGGGCCAGAGTGCTTTGTCCAACAATGCCCATGAGCATGGCTGCTCATGACTATTCGCTGATCGCTGCCCCGGGGTCCGCCGGACATGTTGTAGAGTTTTAATACATGCGATCGAGAACAAGATCCTGTTGACTCTGTGGCTGGCCCACTTCATTGGCCAGAGTATCGCGAGTCGATTCTGTGATGGAGCTAGCCGGGGAAGATGCGGACACGGCCGAGTGCAGGGTAGTAGCCGCAGATGAGGGAGACTCAGAGCCGGTGGAATATACCTGATTCATAGAGTGTTATTATTGGGGACCCATGTTATTGGGGTTTAGCGAGTGCGGGAAAGAATGTGAAGGGTAGGTAGAGATTGAGTGCCTCCGGGCCGTTTCGGACATTGAGACGGTACCCGGAGCATTAAATGTAGTGAAGTTGGAAGGGTTTGAAAAGTTCACGGGCTGAAACGCAGGGGAAATGGGGTTACCGACAAGAAACTCGGAGAAGTTCGTGTCAAGACCCAGGGTCATGTGGTTAGCCATCGAAGTAGTAGGCCACATTGTAGCTGCGGTGGCGGCAGAAAAGGCCTGGTCTCCGGCGTCAAGAAGCGCCATTTCGTTGAAGCTGGATTGGATGGTGTTGATGCCAAGTTGAGCATGCAGAGAGTTTTCCAGCAGGAACTGATCATTATTAGGGATCATTGGCAGAGAGTCGTTGATGCCGTGACTGCCATTGCTCATAACAGACGGGCTAGAAGCAGTTGTGAAGAGGGCACTTTCATTGTTCCAATGGTCGGAGTCCATGTTCTCGAGCCATTCGGCTGTTTCTACACTTGGTTAGTAATCAACGTGACGTTACGAGCAAAACCGTAGATATAGTAGTACCATTGTTCAGCTGAGGAGGCGAGACAGCAGGGTCCAGATGAGGCGATTCGTTGTAGTGAAGGGCATTGGGGTTGATAGTAGTGGTATTGTTGGGCGAGCAGAAGAGGTAGTCGCCGATATCGATGTCGAAAGTGCCGGGAGGTGCCGTCCGAAGCGGGTTGTCGAATGTGTTGTGAATGGAGTTGGTATCCAGCCGGGGAAGAGTGGCACCCATGTTTCGCTGGCCCATCGTAGACGTCAGGTTGGCAAATGGGAGGTCGAGGCCTCCGTGCAAGCTAGCCAAGCCAACAAGACTTGGGTGGCGAACATGCATACGCGGTGGCTGCATGATTTGCTGGTGTTGCTGCTGTTGTTGTTGCTGCTGCTGCATCATCTGCTGGACCTGGTGCATCTGCACAGCCGTGTCGATGTGGCTGATAGTGTTTGCACGGGGTCGAGGAGCGGGCTGCACCCGGGTCGTTCCGGATGCAGTAGCGGCAATAGCGGCAGCGGCAGTTGCAGAAGCAGTTCCGGAGGCCGG
The DNA here is from genome assembly GCA_009806295.1 of Davidsoniella neocaledoniae. Taxonomy (NCBI): domain Eukaryota; kingdom Fungi; phylum Ascomycota; class Sordariomycetes; order Microascales; family Ceratocystidaceae; genus Davidsoniella; species Davidsoniella neocaledoniae. The sequence continues at coordinate 8,615 of RHDR01000884.1, forward strand.
GCCCGCAACGCTGTTCTTGCGGATACGGCCGCTCGCAGGAGTAGCCGCAGCGGCACTATCACGGCGGTTGCGAGGACGAGGGTCGGAGTCGAGGTTTGGTGCAGTTTCTGCTGGTGACGCAGGAGCAGATCGCGACGGGCGAAGCAGCGCCGACACTGAGGGCACTCGAACGGCTTCTCCTTGGTGTGGGAACGCTCATGGCGCTTCAGATGCTCCAGGCGAGCAAAAGACCGCTGACAGGTTTGGCAGACATGTGGCCGAGGCTTATCGGTTTTCGGCGGTGGAAACTGAGGCTTCGCAGTCCCTCCGACTATAGCTGCGGCATTGGCTGCAGCAGTGCCAGGCTTGGGAGCGGCTACAGGCGTGTCTAGAGCGTGAAAAGGAGAGCGAGGTCAGCATTTTGGTGGTCCAATGAGGTGGATGGAGCAGGAAAAATCAGCAGTGTTTTGAGTCAGAAGTACATCGGAGATCAACACCGGAGATCAGAACAGGCCTCTATGGTAGCACGCCAAACACGAAAAGATAGCCTCGTAGCTCGACGAAACCACCGAGACATGTCCCGTTACTATTGTTTATTAAATCGGAGCCATTTGTAGTCGTATTTTTATATAGACATGTCCGCGCAGTGTAGTCGATTGCAAGCCTCGAAAACACTGTAGCGGACACTCCACCATAGAAAAGCTAGACCAAGACGGTGATCTTGTACCCGGCAGACCTTCGACAACAGCTATTTGAGAGGATATCCAGAATAATTGATCGACTCACTCTTGCCTGCAACGGCATTGCCGGCCTGGTTGGTGTTGCCAGCAATAACGGCACCAATTGAGGCGCCTTCAGCAGTGTTGGAAGACATGATGGCAGTTGGAGGACAGGAGAACAATCACGAGTTAAATCAATAAATCGTGATTGTAGGGGCGCAGCGGAGATTTCGACAACGGTGGTGAAATCAATTGTTGATCGAGATTGTTTAGGTCGTATCGAACGAGAAAAAATAATAATAAGAATTTTGTTCCAACGAGAATTCAGATGGCCTTTTTGGGTGGGAGGCCAAGCCGTATTGCGAAGAAAAGGATTATCAATTCGAAGAAGTTTAGAAACTGGTGCTAATATATACTGTCTCTATCACTACAACGGGTAAAAATTAATAATTTTCAAAAAGCGTTGGTGAAAGCGGCAGCCACAAATTGGATTGCGTAGACAAGTAAATATAAGCAAGCGTGATATGATGTGATGTAAAAAGACACTATGAATAGCGAGCAGCAAAGAGGCGGCTAGGTATTCTAAAGTCTAAAGATAATAGTAGTTGTAGTTGTAGATAGGAGCTTGGAGAGGCAGTAAGGTAACCTCTTTAAGCAGAGCAGCGCACATAATATTCCTGTAATAGGAATTTGGGTTGGTGGGATAGCCGGTTGGTGGTGATGTGATAGGTAAGATAAGTGTACGGTAGATAGCAGATATGCAATCAAAGAGGCTCGAGAAGCCTTTCTGATAGCAGTTGAGGATAGAGGCCTAAGGACAGGAGCGAGGAAGAATCAAGAAGAAGAAAAAGAAGAAGAAAGAAGGAAAAGAAAAAGAAAAGAAAAAGAAAAGAAAAAAGAGACAAGCGACGACGAAAGAAGAAAAAAAACAA
>RHDR01000885.1:0-10234 GCA_009806295.1 Davidsoniella neocaledoniae
GCTCAGACGTACGTAGCTGTACATCGATCGATGCTCAGACGTACGTAGCTGTACATCGATCGATGCTCAGACGTACGTAGCTGTACATCGATCGATGCTCAGACGTACGTAGCTGTACATCGATCGAGTGACGGAGGATGTAGTGGTGGTGGCGAAGAGACCAAGAGAGACAAGAAATAAGGTAGTCGTGAGATTGGTAATATTTCTGTCTTTGAAGTCAAGAATCCAATGTTAGCATAGGCGAAGCAGACCAAGTTTGCTTAGCGTCAGATAATGAGGGCCAGATAATGAAGGGTGGCAGCAATAGTTGCTATAATAGGACCAGTAACAGCGTCCATATGTACTGTAGCGGTAAAAAAGTAAGGGCCGAGTAGGGGGTACTAGGATAAATATCCTTTCCAATGCAAAGCCCAAAACATACACGCTAAACAAATGACACAAGGAACAGGAGGGTTTGATCTTACATTTTCATATGTATTATGTACTTGTGTACTGGTCAATACAAACAAATACACCTACTAGCGGCAGTAGTGGTTTGTTTGCAATGAAGCGTGCTAGTGAGGAAGCTAGGATTGAGAAGGGAAAAAATGCGAAGCTCTAATGATGGCAAACGAAGGACATTTAAGTTTTAACTAGCGGCTTCTGAAGCTGGCGATGACGAGGACGAGTGTTATCTCTAATAAAAATAAGGACGAATTATGAGGCCGCGGGACGGAGAACGAGTTACAAAGCTCTCTCCTTCTTGTTGTCTCGTTCAATGCAGGCTGGCTGTGAAGCTATAGTAATGTATATGTCGGAGAGACAGACAGACAGGCAGACAGACAAGCTCAATGACCTGGCTAACCAGCAAATACAAATATGTATGCCGTCGTCTGGCGTCCGGGCTTCGTTTGTTTGGCTCTTTGTATCTAGACTCTGTCTCTTCTAGGCTCTGTTTTGCTTTGCTCTTGATCCCAGGAGGAATGAAGAAGAATGCGAAATGCAATTCAATACAATGCTGGAGACGTGAATAATAGGAAGAGGCTCAGTCAGTAATTAGAAGAAGCCCGAGTAATAATTAACAAGGAAGAAAAGGAGCCATCAAAACAAGAAAAATAAAAAGAATAAATAACAAATAAAATAATAATAAAGAGAAAACTAGAGGCTGTGCGAAACCGTATTGGCCTGGCCGAGCGATTGAAATTATAGAGCGAGAGCGATTAAGACGACAAGAAAAAAAAGAAATAAAAAGCCAGGGCAAATAAAAAAATAAAAAAAAAGTATATACACAATATTTTATGCCCAGGCGAATGGGTTTCGTGACCGGGGTTCTTGTTTGAGTATTTTGTTCGTGAAGTCACAGCGAAGAGAGATCAATAAGGAAGCAGTAGGCTCAGATATTGGGGAGCTTTGAAGCTGCTAATTCCGCCAGAAGTTGAACGGACGGTGAACTTGGAGATGAACGATGGCAAGCAACTTCGTCTTTTCCTCTTCTTCCTGCAGACAAACCCGAGGATTGCGGAAGAAACGGCGGGTAGCGCTCAGAGCCTGCCAATGTCAAGTCAAGCCTAGCAAGCCTAGCTAGCAAGCCTAACTAATGCTAATGCTAGTCAAAGACACTAGAGAATCAAACCGAAAATAGTGCTTGTAACTGTACCTGTGCAGTCGTACAGTACGTCAAGTCATTATTGAGTACAGGGCGACCAGAGGATTATGTCGAATTATTGTGATTGGCACGGCAGAAAAAAATAGACCAGAGATTTCGTTGTGGTGCATGAAGTTGATGATGATTGCATTTTCTTCGTTTTTTTTGTTTTCTGTGATTATGAAGTAAATCTTCAGCCTCGCACACAGAAGCAGAAAAAAAAATCAGGCATCTTTGTTTTCCTAACTAGTTACAGAATTTCTGACAAATCCGGCTCATGAAGCAATAACCCGATCTCGTTTTCTAAGCATCATACCATTAACACTGGCCTGGCACTGATGATAAGTATCAAATGCAGAAACTACCTTCTCAAACAGACCAAAAAGACGACATCTCGGGCTCCTCCCCTGTCCCGCTGCCCGTCTCCTAACAATGTTATATATACCGAGCCGATTGACGGTCCGTTCGCTATTTCCCTAGGCCAGCGTCAGACCTCGTTGGTTTCTAAGAAATCGGATCTTGGTGTCATTTCGAAGATCCCACAGACTCTGTCAAAGCTAGCTTTACAACTATACCAAAAGCCTACTAATGTATACATGTACTAATGTATATACTAGTTGTAAGTACCTACTACATATACAATGGCCACCTTAAAACGTCTTTGGGTGGTCCTACCACAAAAACACGAACAGTTGGATCCGAAGAGCAAAAAAGTTGCGGATTAGACATGTCAAACATACAAAGTTGAGCCATTGCTAGCTAAAATGGCTGCTCGGAAGGCCCGGGTATCGTTTTTCCACAGCGTCAGAATTCGTCAGAATTATACATTACAGCGCTAGAATTAGCGGTAACATTTCTTCCTATAAGCAGTTCTATTTTCTCTTATTACTGCATTTGGAAGTTTTTACTTGCATAGAGAGGTAGGATTAATCATATGTATCTATCAAAATAAGTCCAATAACAGCGAGTTCCAGTACTGCCGAAGAAAAAAAAAAAAAGAAAGGTGACAAAGCAAGTTGACGGAGGAAACACGGCGGAAGCCACAACTTCAAATGTCGCTTGGCCCAATACGCTCTGTCGTACCTTGCCTCGGGCTCTTGTTTGTTTCTTTCTTTTCTTTTCCATTTCCACTTAAGTGAATATAAGGTTTGTTTAGTACGCCGCCTGCTGCTGAATTCCGCCCGCATACAGACAACTACATACATATATACTACCGTTTGGATGGATTATCAGAGTTCAAAACCATCAGTATCAAATAGAGATCAATTATTGATGCAACAGAGTATCAAGAAGGCTGCGTCAAGGGAAACGTAGTAGATAAGCCCTTTGGGATATACACTAGCGGCGTGTTTGTCATGGCAAAGGCCAATGTTTGTATATTATCTTCCTCTTTTTACACAGCCGTGCACTTTTTGTTTTGTATATATCAGCCTCTTGTTGCAAGCCGGTTTCCGTTTTAACTCAGTAGGGGGGCCAAGGCAGCCGTAAAAAGGGCTGTCTCGAGCCACGCGGCTTGAACCATCTATATATATGTATGACGCTCTATGAAGCCCAGCTTCAGGAGCAACCTAACGAATACCATATGTACATATAGCATACATGTACCTCCATGAATATTTACCGATCCCCAACAACTGCTCTTCACTTGGTTTATACATATAAACAAATTTTCCTACAACTACTGCCTACAGTGACAAACAGTTTCATGGTGCATTCAGGTGAGCGTCGAGAACATGCTAAAACACAGTAGGAATATTGTTGGCCAAGATGTCACAGAAGGCAGAACCAAAACTTAAACAGAAAAGAATGTCTACAACTACACACGATTATATGTCGTACTAGCCGTTTTGACTAGCAAACTACCAATAAATGTGCGTTGACATCATCCGAGCCGATGTACCACGAGAGAAAAATACGCAAGATAGGTGTCAAGCTGATTGTATAGTCTTGTAAGCCTGCTATCAATCCTAGTTGGAAGTAAAAAAGGATAAACATTCGGTTTCGGTTTGTAAAAGACAAAAAAAAAGAATTTTATTCCCGAGGTACCTGGTACTTTGTAGCAAGATGAAGCCTCCAAGGGAAAAAAAACACAAGAAAAAATTAAAAAATATGTACCTGCATCTAGCATCAAAACTTTGTTCGGCGTCTTAGTAGAACCCGCCATATATTAACCCTACTATATACCTGAAACCCTAGTTTTTAATATAAGCCATTATCAGATCAAGTAACCATAACAACAACCAGTATAAAGTGTTGTGCACCATACTATAACATTCTATTAGTGGGTGACACGGAGCATATAAGCGACGAAGCATGCCATTAGCTATTACTAATGACTGAATCGTTCTTTCAGTCCTTCGTCTGTGTTCCTATGAACGTTTCCCAAGGCGCTTGTTCCCGAAGTTGGTCTTTTTCCTTATCGTTAAGAGGTCTGCCTAACAAAGATATAATTATCTGCAGTTGTACACAAATGACGAATATGAGTTTATCAAAGTTAGTTTATGTGACTAAGGATGGGACAGACAAAAAGGACAGAAGTCATCCATGAGACAGTACAAGTTTACGGTATCTGTCAAAATAGAATGGTGGTGGCAGTTGGTAATTTTGAACTGTACGCACGGCCTCGAGCGTAGCACCACTCGTATTTTCCTGACGATTTTTAGGTGTCTTCTATTGCTTTACGCTTGGGAGTGTTTGTGGTTGCTCAAGGCTCTGGCCCTCTTTAAGCGTCTTAGGTGGCCTCCTGAACTAGCAACGTATCTATCTATCTATCCATCTTCCACTATGATTTGGCAATTTTCATGGAGGAAAAGAATATGTAATGCAAAGCAATAAAACCCCTCCTCCTCCCCCCTTCTTGGAAGAAGTAGTAGGTACATGACGACCTGTAAACATATTATCCGATGGACGCCCTCGCGTTCGTCAAACTTTCAAACTAAGCCTGACATATGTAATTCAGGGTAAAATCCTCCTCGGTCGAAAACAAACATGGAAGATTTTGGTAAATACATGTAGTGATGATATGTAATATTGGTAGTCATTCTGTTTAGTTGTATTTGTAGTTGCATATTACCCATATGACCTAAACCGAAATGGAAGCTCCGGGAATACGGCAAATAAAATGTTACAAAGTAATAAAATATGTTTTGTGGCATTGTATATTACATACATTATATCACAGTGAGAATGGAGAAGACATGAGAGGAAACAAGATGGTGGAAGCCGAGAAGTCATCGAATAGAAGGGAGATTAGATCAAGAAGAGATGAGTAGGAACAAAAGGGACGTTCTTAGCGGCTTGGCCGTCAGTTTTTTGTAGGTGTAGTGGGGAATAATAATACAGATATATCAATAAAGGTACAAGCGCAAGAATAGCTTGGTTAAATTATTACTTGCCCAAAATTGACATGTGCCACAGCAAGTTTAACAATAGCAGGGCAAGTACGTGTAAGAGTACAGAACGAAGACGAACATGGGAAGAATTATTCTGACATGCTGCCTTGTCCCGTCTAGTTAGAGATCGGTGGGAAGATCGACGAAACCGTACTGATTACTGATTCTTTGTGCCCATTCTAGTTTACTACATGTATAGTTGTACATACTTCTTGTGGAAGAAAGATGATGAGAATACTTGCCTAAATATCGTACCATGGAACTGCAATATTAGGGAATGGGCTATTTTCCGGGGTTACAGGATAAGAAGGCTATAACGCGGGACTTAACGCGGTCAAGCAAAGACTTGGGGTTTGAGCTACTATAATAACAACCAAGTAGGTAACACTTGTAAAACGTGCATATCGAAGAAGCTCGCCCTTCCCCTTTCGCGAGATAGGGCTTGTTCTTAACATTTAAAACTATATATGTAGGCTCCCATATACGAGTAATGCAGTTTGATATGGCCGGACCCCCGGGAAACCCGGGCTGACGGAACGATTTGTGATGAACAAGTATTTTGACGCGAACGGTGATTAACTCTGCGTTTATAACTCGCGTATTTGAACCGGCGGCCCATCCCTTGTGAACACCTGGAAATAGAGCATACATACATACATATCTGTATATATAATAGAGTTACAATGAGATGGGAAATCTCGGCTTGTCGGGGCGCTATACGGGAACTGGGAAGTTGAATAACTTAGTCGGTTTTCTTTTTTGTTTGGAATTATGTTTCTTGACATTATATTTTGTACTTTTTCGCGGGAAAATCCCTTTTCAAGACACAGTCTCTACTTTCAAAATACATCGAACCCAAGTCTAATTGGACGAAGGGGGAGGAGAGGCCGATTAGGCAGACCACCAACTGTTTTCTTGGTTCTTCACCTTCATCTCATCTCAGCGATCCCGAATATGCCAAGCCTGTCTTTGTAGACTCTGAAATCCATAACAAAGATTAATGAAACTAGAGTAAAAAGTAAAAAGAAAGAACAAGGTAAAGAAAAAGGGTGACGATTTGCGACAGCCGTTAAAACGTGGCTGAGCATAACGACAAACCCTCTTTGATGCCATGGAATATTAGAAATGTACAAGGGTTAGATGCAGAAGTATAGGGTTACCAATTCTGAAGCCTAGTAAACCATGTATCTTGGCTCGCCCACCCCTACCATGAACCAAAAAGACTGTTTTTTCATGCTTGGGTGCTGTTCAGAGCACTGGAGAGTCCAAGTGCTCAACTTATTCTTAGTATGAAATATTAAAGGCAAGATTAATAATGCCTGGAGATCCCAAGAGTCACAGAGATTAGCCTAGACGAATAAAAAAGAACGCAGGGTTTATTTTTTTTTTAAGTATAATGCAAAGAAGGATACTATGAATATCTCTATCTGATAAGAAGAACTAAGTCTAGCTTTTTGAGGTTGCTGCCTGCCTACGGATATATCCAAATCAAGAATAAAGAAGTGATATGAAGCGAGACAAAAAAGATCACGAAATTGATAGATAGAAATAGCAAGATGGAACTTGAATACGGCGAAGCGGATCCTTGAAATTGAGATTAGCAAAGTCGTTTAGACCGAGTGAAAAAGAATAGATGCTAATTGTCACTTTTATGGATCTAAGCTAGTTCTATTAATTGTTGTACACGACGACAAAAAAAATAAAAAGAGTTGTGGCTGCTTCGGGTTGCGTAAAGTAGGAAGCTTTGGTATTTCAGAGAGATAAAAAGATGATATATAAATATACATAAACATAGATAAGAACATAGTAGCCTGTATATTGAAGCTTTGGACAAGTCGCTTTTATTCACCAAAATCTATGTATAATAGACCATAATCCCTGGTTTAGAATCAATATTTCCGAGGACTTGGAAAAGAGAAATGAATATTTACTTAGTCGAAAGCAAGATAAGACTAGGTTGAAAGAGGAGGTTCTCTTTGTTCATATAGCTTTTCTTATCATCTTTTGTTAGTTTTAAGATATCTTACTAAAGTGAATCTGGACACGGATGATAGCGCTAAAGCCTCGAAACATCAATGGGCGTGATTTCTATTGATTTATTCTCCAAACTTGAGAAACTTTGTGATAAGGAGCTGCCCGCCTATCTCTTCTTCAAATCCTTCCGTTGATACGATCAAGATGAAATCTCACGATAAGTCTAGCGTAGAGTTCAAACCTGTAGATAGAGATACAAAACTCGGTACAGTACCATTCAAACATCATTTTCTTTTTCTTCCGAGTTGTCTACTATACACTTTGCTTCATTGAATCCTACCTCTTCCTCTTAACTCTGGAATTTTCGTCAACGTTGTCGTCGTCGTTGTCGTAGCCCCTGATCTGAGCGCTACGCCATCCCGCCGACCCAACCCACCCCCTGGATGAAAGAAGAAGAAACAAACTTTGGCCAGCGTTTTAATACACATTTATTTTGGTCTGCCCTGAACATCAAGAAGACATACAAAAGAGTGGGAAAAGAACCAACGTTCCTCGCCCTCATCTGGGGGAAGGGAACAGACCCTGCGCCGCCAATCTGCTGACGAAACTGGCCCAGACATTTTTTTGACTACCCACCCCATCCCCTTCTCTGAATCCCCGGTCAACGGATCTTTGGGTTTAACCGAGTTCTTCCGTTTTCCATTATCTTTCTCTGATTCCTGTATACATAGTATAAAGATATCTCGGCTTCATGTCCACCCCGCAGAAGCCACGGACTACGCAGCGAGTTCCGCGTTCTTGCACGGCTTGTACACGCCGCAAAGTCCGTTGTGACAAAGTTTTGCCGTGTAGCCAGTGTCTCGGCCGGGGTCTTGGCGCCTCGTGTCGTCTAGAACTCGTGAATGTGCGTAGTAGATGTCAACACCACACCAGTAGTAGTAATAGTCTGAATAGTCAACTGGGCGGTGGTGATCATGCCAGTAGTAGTAATAATAGCCATGGTAGCGGCAGTGTTAGTAATGCTGTCGGTGGCATGGCTATCTTGACGGCTGACACGGGTAGTAGCAGTAGCAGTAGTCACTTCTGGGCCTTACAAAGTGAAAACTTGCATCTACGCGCTCAAATGTTGGCATCAGCCTCTAGATCGTCGTCTCTGCCGACCCAAGAACCTATAGCACCAGGACACGGAGACTATAGCCTTGCTGGGTCTTCTGATAACACGCTTGCTGTTCTTCGGCCCGATACTGCCGGGCTTCTGGAGCACCAGCTTTTCACCGACCTAGCAGCAAGACGCTATATCCGCCAAGTCCACAACCTTGCTGATATTCAACTGCCCAGTGCAGCGCTGAGTGCTGCTGTGCTTCAGCATGCCGAGCAATGGACGGCCTGGATGCACTCGGCACTCAACAGCGCACAGTTTCGTCGCGAACACAGTGCCTTTCGGAGCCGCCTGGAAACTGCTCAATCACGCGGTAGAGACTGTGTTTTGCAGATGCTCACGGACGAGGACTCGAAGTGGCTGGCAATATACTTTGCCGTACTAGCTGCCAGTGCGCTCTTCATAGACGAGACTGTGACTTTGACAGAAGAAAGTGATAATGAAGAAGAGGAAGAAGAAGAGTCTGCCAGTAGCTTGCCCCATCTTATGCGGAACTGGTACTCGGCATCACTGTATTTCCTCGACCGCTCCGACTTCATTGCCACCGCCTCACTACAGACTATCCAGACCATCGTGATCCTGAACATCGTCTGTACAGCCGTCGGCGACGCTCAACGCGCAGGACCTTTGCGAACAGTAGCGTTACACCAAGCCCAAGATCTTGGCATGCATATGGAACAGGGACACTCCAAGATAGAAACTGCCGTGGTAGGAAGCCGCGAAACATATGCCGAGCAGCAACTGCGACGCCGGCTTTGGTGGACATTGGTAGTCTGTAACTGGCTACCGCAGCCGCCGAAACCGCCTGGGATTCATAGTATGGACTTCGACTGTCTGTTGCCAGACGTGGTAGCCGACGAAGATGTCTTCGGGGATGCTTCTAGTGACACGTTGGGTATCGGTGAAGACGGTAGCAGTTGCCGTCAGAACCGCCGTCGCCGTGCTGCAGATCGGGACCAACCGATCCCAATCCGCTATCTCGTCGCTATATCAGCCGTCGCCAAGATCTACTATACACTAACAACACGGTTGAAACTCCTCAAAGAAGACGCCGCCTCTGCCGCTCTCGTTCTCGACGCAGACGAGCAACTAGCCAGTCTGATTCTACATCTTCCAGCCCATTTACAGCCAGACGAACCACCGACAGCTGCTACCCGGGCTCGAGATGCCCAGCCGCAGTTTGTCTGGATCCCATGGCAAAAGAAGACGTTAGGGATGATGCTGTTATTCACTCGTATGACTATTGCGCGTACTCAGCAGCCTCGTTGGCTGTCAAATCTACCAGAGCTTCTTCTAGTTGGCGGCGCTCAGGGACGCAGTTCTAGAGGAAGAGGACTAGAAACGGACTCGGTGACTGAACAGCATAGATCACGTGCGAATATGTTATTGCGACTGAGAGCTATCTGTATATCAGCAGCCCAGGGCTTGATTCTGTCGGCGGCTGAAGATACAGTTGATGGATCTAAACTACGGCCTTGGCATATAGCGACTAAGATCTTCGTGGCGTGTACGACACTAGTGATCGAAGCGGCTTCTTCTGAAGCTGATTATCACGAGGAGATCGAAAAAGGACTTGCATTTCTGCGTAGAATTAGTCCGATGAACGATGTGGCTATGGCCAGCATTCGGAATCTAGAGCACATGACAACGAGACTACGCATGGCATGATGTGGATATATCACTGTAGGTAGAAGATAGAAACAATCGTGATAATAACAAACAGTATATGTATATGTGTATATGTATATATATATATATATATATAATGACGATATCACAGGTTTTTTTAGTACAGTTAGTATGAGAGAGCTCCAGCCAGCTTAAGTAGCTGCTCTGTCTCAACTGGCTCTGTAACTGGACGTGATCGGGAGTAGATATCTTTGACGCCGAGTCTCATGCCCTGACCGCTCTGGTTAGGGTAGATGTTGGCATGGGGCCAATGGGTCTAACACATCCGCATGATTAGCATATATATATAATGGAAACAGTCTGGAGTATTGTACTTACAGTTCCCTGTCTCTCATGGAAGCAGCTGTGCCTTGAGCTTGAGATCTTCATCCTTGGCATAACGTGCTGGCGTATAGC
>RHDR01000886.1:0-10215 GCA_009806295.1 Davidsoniella neocaledoniae
TATGAAGCGGAAGAAGAAGGCAAAGGATGTGAAAAGGGCCGCAGAATGGAAGAAAAAGAAGGAGAGCCAGGAGGGAGAAGAGCAAAATAAAATAAAATAAAATAACAATATTATTAAATGATAATAATCAAAAGCACAGAATATGCCAACAAATCCCAAATAATGATAAATCGTAAATAAAAGAAGGGGCAGTTCCGCCTAAATCCACCAAATCTCAGTCGCCAAAAATGACACCCTACTAAAGGAAGCAAGGACAGAAGTACGCCTAAACACGCCTAAGCGGCACGCTTGAAGCCTGTAGGCCGCTCTTATACAGGGCCCCCGTGCACTAATATTGCGCTGTATTTCCAGTGTTTTCACTGAAGTGGCCTGGAAATAGGGCTCGCAACAGGCCCAGAGGCAAATGCAGGTACAGCAATATGCCTTGTTTTGTCTTACTGTTTCTGGCTCTCTTTCTCGCTATCTCTCTAGCTTCTTTCTTTTTTTAGGGGCGCGACGTGGATTAGGGCGAGGTAGGAGCCATTGTGGAGAGCACTGACCCAGTCTGGCTGGCGAGACTGTCGCAATTGCCTTTATTGCTTCCAGGCAAGCAAATCACCAATCCAAGCAAGCAAGCAATAGCGCAAATGCAGCAAACAGCCTGAGCTGTTCTTTCTCCAAACAAATCCAAACACGGAGCATCTTGTAGTTATATGTAAATATGTAAACAACCACACCAATTGACAATAATAGCCATGACGACACCATGGACCAGCTTCACCCAAGCAAGCCATCGTCAAAATCATCGCCAGCATCGCCACTGTATCGGGTTTTGGCCATCTATCAGCCGCCTAGCTAGCTTCGGAAGCTTCGACTTTTGCTCGCTCTCGCTCTCGTTGCTTCTCGCCCATCCGTCACCTTAAATCGGCTCTCGCTCCTCCAATCCGTCATCCAACTCCCGCCTCCATCTAAGCACCAAAAAGCACCAAAGCAAACCGCCAAAACTAGGACGCCCAAACTAGGAAATCATCTAAACCAGGCCCAAGCGCACGGTTCCACACTGGTTCTCCTTCTCTTGGCCAATGTCAGCAATGCCAATGCATGTGCCTCTTTTTGTCCATTCTATCGTCCGCAGGCATATTTCTAGTTTCGCTTACCTGATTTCTTGCACCATTGTGCAGCCTCTCATCTCGTCGTTAGATGATACATACTAGTAACCCATTTGTTCATTCAGTCTTGCTTCTGTGTCCCAGGCATGTCTCGCATACCACCGCTTCTCTGTATCGGGTCACGGCTGCCAACTCGCTCGTCGCGTGTGTTGTCTAGCCCAGGAAACACGCGCAGTTCCTAGTCCACTTTCCAGGAACTCATTACTACTCTGTTACTATGTACATATCCATTGATCCTGACTACCACCATCAAGTAGCATCTTCTTCGACTGGGGCATCCTTCCTCTAAGCTTCCTCGCTAGACAGGTAGCCTGGCAGAGTAAAGAAGACCTGCAGAAAAGAGAGGCCCGCCAAACCCTCGACCACGAAGCCTCATCAGACGGTACGCAGAAGACGTCAGGGACTTGCGGTTTTGATCACCTCTCTTTTTGTTGCTCTCTGTCGCCCTTCTATCAGTTCTGCCCTCGGTTTCACGGCCCTAATTCCAGGTGTCGATCTTCTTTTTAGGTATTCATTTTGAATACATACATGTATGCAACTATACTAATGTTTATGCGTACTAATAACGTGCTACGATAGCCCTGTTGTATCGCTACTCGCGATTATTTTGCACTAGTGCTGTCTGTCTTTAGCTATCCTTTCAATACGACAGTATTTCAGTTTTGAGAAGTCCTCAATCATAACTCTAATCATAGCCCGGTAACGCGAAGGGCAAACAGAGTACAGGACGGAATCTTCACATGTACACATAGCTCCTTTCAGTAGTTCTGAACTCTTGGCTCTACTGTTCTATCGTCGCCCGTCTTAACCGTGCTTTGTTGCTTTGTTCCAGTTCTCAGCTTGGGCGCAGGATCGAGACCGCAATCTCTTTTAACTGCTTCATATTGTCCCGAAAAGCCCTGGGAGAAAACGTATTCAAAGATTAAAAGGTAGATCTAGTTATCGACTACCGTCGCGGTCAGTTCGTGGCAGAGTTGAGAAAATGACAAGATTAGCTTCTAGTCCCAATTCTTGAATCCGTCAACCCATCTTTTCATGCATCCCATCACCATCATAATATCGTCAACTATCATGTTCCCAGGTATACAAATATGCTATTAAGCCTGTCCGACAAATCACAAATTCGACTGACACTTCATTAGCCGCTTGATTGTGGTTATAACTTGATTAGCTCGCTGCCAGGAAGGCCATTCTTATTAAAGTCGCAATATATTCTTCGCTCCATTCTATTTCTAGTTTAACCCAATTTGATTGCAACTTTTAGCATCTCGTCTATGTTCCATCACTCTATACATCGTTGTATAAGTCTCCTCGAACTTGCAAAACTAAATAATTGAGCCAGTCCTCCCATTAAACGCAAACACCACAAAAATGCCTTGCAAATCCGAGCCCAAAAATTTCTTCATAGCCCCTGAGCTTTGAATCCAGGGCATGCATCTGGTCTGTTTTTGCCTTTATTTCATATACGAGAAAGGTCTCTCTATACTAGCACCATTCTTATTAATGCTACAGCTCACAATCTTATATACATTTAGTAATCATAGTATAGAACGAGCATCATAGTTGTACTTTGCCATACTAACTGGCCTAATTACCTACATACGTCTCTGACATGAAGGATCTCTTTAGCTTTACCTTTCTTCCTGTCTTCTTGCTCAGATATAGTTGTATATATCGCTGTCATTAGTGCATCCATCCATTATTACCTTGACGCAAATCATGAACGAATCACTCGCCAACCGAAAGGAGCCATGCATCTTCACATACGTATGTGCCTAGGCCTATTCTATATGTATACCAATGCACAAGCCCTGTCTCAAGTTTGATACCGCCGATAGTTTTACACTGCGTATCTTGCTATTAAATCGGTTCATCACCCAACAAGGAGATGCAGGCGAGGCTGCCTTGATGACCTTGACTAACTACAACTACCAAAGGAAAACACGATAACAAATTCAGGCAGTCAAGCAGGCGATCTCTATGTAGTGATATTTCAATGATTACAGGTATTATCTTGCTAGGTCTGGTTCGCCTAGTTTCTGTCTTCTCTGCCTGTTGTAATGTCGTTTTGTATCCAGGTGAAGAATTTCGTCCAGATAAGAGACTAATTTCTTCGTGATGTGTTTGTTTTCTTTTGTTTTCGCCTACTTCGCGTCTGTTTCTTCGCTTATTTATCATATGACGTCGTGCAGAAAAAGAAAGAAAGAAAAAAATCTTGGCCGGTATATATTTGAACATATTGGAAAATATATGATTTTGTGTATCGTAAGTAGAACCCTTTTTTTCTTTTTTTCTAAGATCTACCAAACATATAATTAATCATTTGTTTGGCTAGAAATTAGAATATCAACAAACACTTAATATAGTTTCATGTTCACAGTACATAACAACCATGTATTCGTTCTTTTTAATAAACATCTTGAAACGTAGTTTTGATTGATGCAACATAGACAAATATATAAAGATTGAAAAGGCCACTAGATCATCAACATCGCATACGATGTTGGCAGTGCTTTCTGTAAACAAACTGCGGCTTATAAGTCAATATCCTTATTTATCAAATTTATTCATGTTCTTAATCTAAGATGATGCTGAATGTGTCTTATGTATATGGCATGGCATGTTGGAGTACAGAAAAAATGATTGAACTCAAATCGGCCGGCGCTTAAAAAGACTTTAAAGAGGTGAGTGGCTTGACTTTTGGTTTTTTAACTGCTTACATGTGCTTTATATTCTATCTGATACATGAAAGAACGTTGTATGAACTTGTAAGTAAGAATCTTACCGAACGCCTATTTAGGTATATATATATATTCTTGGATATAACTGGTTATGCCATAAGATCCTATTCAAGCCCGGTTTTTTTCATTTTGGATTTGCTATGACTTCGCAGCACAATAAAATTGATAGAGATATCAGTTATAAGTAACCATTAGTTATATGCAACCTCTTTGCCAATGTTTTTTTAATCTTATTTGTACTTATAGCCTAGAAAAAAAAAAGCTTACACTATAGCAAAACATGTAATATAGTTATATCAAGAAGCAAAAAAATAAATGAATATAACTAACTAGGCTACATCTATAAAATCTTTTGTGACATGTGAATATTTTCTGTGTTCTATGTTTGTCTCTAGTGATGTTTTCTTTTTGAACCCGAATTTCTTTCCTTTTATTTACTTCTTTTGTTTTCGTGGTTTATTGGATGTACTTATATAATATATGTACGTAAGGGAAACGTAGGGGGAACAAGAAACATGGTCATATTATAAAATGTATGTATGTGTGATGTTTCGTTTGAAGATCATTATGCAAAAGTTGTGATTACATACAACCACGTTTTGATCAATCAAGCTACATATGTAATATTGAACCGACACTTAGGGTTAATAGGGCATGGACCCATATACACTAACCCCCATTTTTTGTAAGAGGATAACAACTGACTTGGTTTATTCTATATAGATTGGATCGAGGACAAATATTGCTACATAGAATTACATTGCGAACATCTACTCATCATCCTCGCCCTCCTTTTTAACTATTTTACCCTGTACATTCTCAAGCACTTCGGGGACTAAGCTCTTGAGATACTCAATATCACGACCTACCAGAGTGACGGTATTGTGTGACTTGTTCCAGCGCGGATAGCTTCCAACCTTGACACCATTTGGTTCAACTTTAGCCGCAAGTTCAGTTAGGTACTCCGCGACAGCGCTTTCGGATAGAGGTGTCGCGATAAGTACACGGTGTGTTTCGTGGCCGTCTAAGCGGGGGGTGAGATGCGGCTTGAGACCTTCGAGTAGCCGTTCGAAAAGAGCGGGGATACCAGGAAGGATATGCACGTTACCGTTGACGACGGAGACGGGAACCCATAGGTCGTCCCAGGTGTAGATGAGCTGCTTGTCGAGATCACGAGAGAAATCGAGGGGCAGAAGAACCATGCGCTCGCGAGCAGTGCGGGATGCGGATGGGACGCTCCAGTCGAAGTTGGGCTGGGATGGATGAGGCTTCATCAGGCGCTTCATACGATCGTAGGCAGGCTCATGGAGAGTGAGTGGAAGTCCAAAGGCCTTGCCGATTGATTGGTAAGTGATGTCATCATGACTAAAAAGTAAAGAAAAATATCACGATGACTATTAGCAAGTATTGCAAGTGTTTGATGAGAATTCTGGGGTATAGTGAGAGCTCAAGGTGGGATTTGTGCAACGTGATAGTAAGTGCCATCTCATGTATAAGTGAACTTATATAAGAAGGGTTGGGGGTAAGTGAGTTGTCTTACGTAGGTCCGATGCCACCACTACACGAATATATGTTAGTTTACGGAGTATCATAGTGAATATCAGATACTATTTACCTAGTGATAACAAAGTCGTAGTTGTTGCTCATACGGCTGACAGCCTCTGCAATTTCATCTTCGTCATCTCCAATGACTTCGATGCGCTTCAAGTCCTACCCATTGAGTCCTATGTAAGTGGGGTATACTAATGCTGTATTGTAGCTAGATTAAGACTTACAATACCAAGACTGAAGCAGTAACGAGCAAAAAAGGCTGAGTTTGTCTATGGGAGTTCGTATGAGTAAGTAACACAACAGACCCTTGGGAATACTCTTCTAGAACAATGAACTTACGTCAATGACCTAGACAGATCCTCAAAAAGGTTAGCATTTATTGGTGTCCTTGGAAAGACTTTGGAATCTTGATCTAGTCTCGAGTTGCACAACTGACGAGCGTTACGGTGGCTTGATGATGACTTGGAACTGGGGGCCAAATATGTATCACTGAAACTACTGACCTTACCACCTAGGACTTCATCACCAATGATGAGGCAGGCGGCCGTCTTGATTGGCCGAGAGTTCCGCTCGTCAGCAGAAGTCATGGTGAATGTATGGAAACAAGATTGAGATCCTGGATGAATATATTCACTTGTAAGTAAAGAAGTGTTAGTTGCGGTTTGCGCGCAAAGACCATTAGAGATAGAACTATGTGAGAATTGAGATGATAGCGATAGTGGCGACAAGAGAGATAAACGTGAAGTAGATACGATGCGAAACAAAGTCAAAGGATAGACAGCAGAGCGTAAGGCGAGCGATAACGACAATTTTGTAGCCGGAGACATTTATGCAAAAATTGCATAAAATAGATTGGCCCAAACAAAGGCGTGAGAGGAATCCTGGAGCCGCAGAATCAAGAACTTAACCCGGTGTGAAACATGGGCTGGATGAGGGGTGTCACAAGTAAAAGTATCAGAGTAGAAGAGATGAAAAAGAAGACGCAAAGAAGGTAAGCACATACAGCGAGGTAGGTGTTGATTGGGCTAAGGATATACAAACTAGAAAGAAGGAAATAGTGGCTCCGAAGTAAGAAGAAATGCTCGCTAGGAGAGAAATGAGCCGTATATGTTTCGCAAAACTAAGACCGCTTTATCTAGCTAGAAAAAACGGGAAATAAGAAGGGAAAAAGGGCACTGCGGAGCCTGGAACCTATATGACTTCATCACGGGAGGAATTGCTACATATTTATTTCGAGTTTGTCGTTCATCCTTGAAGCCCAGTAAACAGAATAGTTATGCAACCGTGGAAACTACGGAAGCTCCACTAACGGAGTCACTACTTGATCTAACTAACAATGACTGGGGGATGCTCGTTTCCCAAGAGCAAAGCTTCTTGCAGTCCGCAACCAAAGTGGCGCCAAAGTAACGCTAAAGTGGAGCTTTTAATGCGAAAGCTCCTGGCGGGGTAGCTCATCCAGGGAAACATCGTCTTTTCGGGGTTGGCTTGCTAGGCACGAAAGCTTTCTAGGAAGCTCAGCGGATGACTATCAGCCACATTTCCATTCCCATCTTTGTTGTAGACAGTAGCTGCATTCTTGCGAAATAGACAGAAAACAACAAAGTCACTACTGTATTCAACAATAGACAACAACGGCAGGACACAAAATGGTACGCATTCTATTATATTTAATTTAGCACAGTTCATTTCAGATAAAGGCTAAGTGCGGTCTGATCATATGATTCTCATGTATTATGTATCGATGAACAACCGGGCAGCCCGGTGCTAACATATTGTTATCCGACCGGATATAGAGTTCGGAAGCCAGACTATATACCTTTTCAAGGATACTCAGGCGCATCTGCGCAAGTTCCGCTTGACGACTTCACGCTCAAGCAAGCCACAGGCCGTGATTTGTAAGCCGCCAATTCATTTCCGTTCTGTCTATTTAGAAGTAGTGATGTTTCTATGAGACTAAACTTGTAAGAACAATGACTATATACTAACCCTAGTCGCAACTCAGACCTCATCGACAAGAACACCCATGAGATCAAGCAAGATGACGACCAGACTGTCTACACTAAGCTAGAGGACATCAGCGATGATCTCCCCGACAACTCGCCGCGGTTCATTCTGCTGAGCTACCCCTTGACTCTAGTAAGTTGGCTATCTTTCCCGACGATACTAGTTCCTTTGTTTGTCCTGACCATATTTCTTTGTGTAGTCGGATGGACGCATGTCGGTGCCGTATGTCCTGATCTACTATCTACCAGATACATGCAATGCTGGCGCGAGAATGCTGTACGCCGGCGCAAAAGAGCTTATGCGATCGACAAGTGAAGTCGGCAAGGTGTTCGACATTGAGGATGCTGAGGAGATTCTTGAGATTCCTACGAAGCTAGGCAAAGAATAGGGAGGTAGAGAGAGATAGGAAAGAAACCCTGCATAATCCGAGGAGAAAAGGCCATATGATTGTAGCAAAGCCTCAATATATAGAGGATAGTGCCGTGATCGATGAAATTTGGCTCTGCTCATATTGCGATGACCGTTCATTCGTATTCGTTCGGGATGATGTCATCGACTTCTAGATTGAGTTTCTCAGCGATGCCCTTA
Organism: Davidsoniella neocaledoniae; assembly: GCA_009806295.1. Taxonomy (NCBI): domain Eukaryota; kingdom Fungi; phylum Ascomycota; class Sordariomycetes; order Microascales; family Ceratocystidaceae; genus Davidsoniella; species Davidsoniella neocaledoniae. The sequence goes on from RHDR01000886.1 coordinate 8,033, forward strand.
ACAACACCCATGAAAGCCTTGCATGCCGGGCTATCACCAAAGGAATCGAAGAAGCTCTCACCGTAGTCACACGCGAGTCTAATTCTAGGATCCAGTGGCACCGAGCCTAGGAATGGAATGTTCATTTCTTTAGCAAGTGCTGCGCCGCCGCCAGTAGTGGCTCGGAAGATTGTGTTGGTGTGCGTACACTTGGGACACACAAATCCGCTCATGTTCTCAGCCAAGCCAAGGATACGAATGCCGGCTTTGCGGCAGAAATCAATTTCCTTGCGTACATCTAGTAGTGCAACTTCTTGCGGCGTAGTTACAACGACAGCACCGTCGATCCCGCTGTCTCTGAGGAAAGTATTGACGCTGAGATGTTCATCGCTGGTTCCCGGTGGTGTATCGACAAACAGGAAGTCCATCTCGCCCCATTCCACATCTTTGAGAAACTGCTTGATTAGACCGTTCTTCTTGGCACCGCGCCAGATGATGGCATCATCGCGATTTGGTAGCATGAACTGGATGCTCATGACGCCGAGATTATCCATGACCCATACTGGCGACCAACCGTTTGCGCTCACGTGAATCGTCTCGTCTTCCACACCCATCATCTTAGGGATGCTTGGTCCGCAGATATCCGCATCCATGATACCCACAGTCGTATCTGGGTTAGTGGCAAAGGCATGTGCTAGCAAGCTCGTGAACGTACTCTTGCCTACGCCGCCTTTGCCACTAAGAACTAGAATGCGGTGCTTGACATCTGCTAGTCGTGCGGTGATTTGCGGTATATCTGGATCAGGACCTTTGGGCGCTGATGCGCATATGGCTTGGTTTGGGCAGCCGGCGCAGTTGTCAGCCTTGCCTGCTTGCTCGGATTCGGGACCGGGACAGTGCTCTGGCTCTGGAGCAACAAGAGAAGGCTTGGCTTTCATGGGATTATCGAGAACATCGCGAGCTTCGTCTTGAGGGACATCAAGAGCGGGGGCCATTTTAGTCGTTGATAATCTGGATATACAGGACTTAAGCCGCTGAAAAAGGAGAAATATGAACCAGTGAGAAAATGAGATATATTGAGACCTAGATGGGCTTTATAAATGTTCTAGGTACAAGGAATACCTTGAAGAGTACTATATACAAGTGATCGGTTAGGATGTTGTTGATTATTAATGCTCAGTAAAAGAGCATGCCTTAGGTGAATTTGGCACATCAAAAAATTGAAGCAACACTATAAGACCCTAACTTAACCCCAAAAGAGGGTGTCAATGTTGGAGAATAATTTCGGCGGTCTAGAATCTGCGAGCACTTGGAAGCCGGTAACTAACTCTATGGATTAAATCCCAGAAGTGCAATGACTTCATTGCCCTTGCTTTTTGTCTGTTCTGGGAGGGAATGCTCAATATTCTTTTCCCTTAACTTAATTTCTTATCGGCTGCCAAAATGCGCCTTATCGCTATTTTTGCCCCTCCTAAAAAATCTTTTCCCCTCCAAAAAAAGAGCAACAGCAGTTGGTCTAACTATGAGAACCGGCTTTACGGTCAATTCAATTGTAGTATGTAAGAAGAAAAAAATTACAGGTACGGCTAAAGCCGAAATAATGCTAGACCTTATCAGATCTTTTTTTTTGTGCTTGGCTTAGTTTTTCGGCGTTTAGTTCGCTCGTTAGTACTTAATTTTCACTTTGTTCCTGTGTCGGCACACTAAAACCTAATACAAACAAAACTCTGCGTCCCCCTCAAATCAAAGTTGACACCTCCGTGCAACGAAAACATACCCCGCTTGTTGTATTGAATTTTGTGGTATGACTCTGGTTGACTTATAGTCTCTATGGTGACCATCTACTCCATCTATCATCCTCTCTATACACCCAATCTTTCCCATCCACCCAAGACACAAGATGACTGCTCCCTCCAAGACCCAGGCTCAGATTGCCTCGCTGCGCAAGACGCTCTGCTCTGAGGAATCGTCGCTGGCCTCGCGCTTCCGCGCCCTTTTCTCGCTGAAGCACATCGCCGCCCAGGCCGCCACCAACGACGACCCCGAAGCTATTGAATCCATCGATGCCATTGCCGAAGTTTATGGCAATGGCACAGAAGGAGTCGCATGGTGTGCTAATTAATTGCAGACGCCTATTGAAGCTATTGCTTTTTGCATTGTCACAAGTCGGCTTACATGTACACATATGAGTAACATGTATAAAC
>RHDR01000887.1:0-10193 GCA_009806295.1 Davidsoniella neocaledoniae
TTTTCTTCTACTATTCGACTCTTCATACTTTTTGATTTGCTTCTTGTCTTTTTTTTAGAATATATGTCCTATCCTCTTAGGTTGTTGGTTTTAGCTAAACAATAAGCTATGAGGAAAAGGTAAACATGTTCTGATAAATAAAATAGCAATCTATTCTTGTCAGGCTTTTTTTCATTCATATCATATCATCTCTACTTGAATATCTTTTTTTGTTTTGTTTCCTTGTTCATCTGTGTTTCCTTTTTTTCTTCTTCAAAAATGAATTCCATTCGGGTCTTATACTTGACTCGGAGAGTTTTAGATTACAGTTATCCTTGGTATTCTTTATGTATATCGTTCAATATCATCATCAACAACTACATAGCAATAAGTATTTTTTTTCAGTGAGAAAAAAAGTACCAAAAATGAATGAATTGATGTCACCTTCCAACCAACTCCCGAGCGGTCAGCAAATGTAGGTGTGCGTAGACCGAACTTCTCTTATGACTTTTAAGGGCCCAGCACTGAGGCCGAGAGAGCTCTCTGTCTAGCACAACCCGGGGGTAAGCCTGCAGGGTTCCAGGATTGGCTACCTGGTGTTTTTACCGTACAACAAAGACTATGAAAAGCTAGTCTGAAAGGCCGGCGGCTGTCGGCCCGGGGGTTTGACCCGGCGGATTACGCGTGGTTTTGTCTCTTCTCTGGGCGATAGCTGTTGGTGTACTTTTCCAAATTTTCACACGCCACGGGGCTGGGCATCCGCTACCTTCCAAGAGGCTGCCCGCTGAGTGTGAGTGTGTCTTCCTGAACTGAGTAGTGTAATGGACTCGGAAGACCGGCGATCGAGAAAGTGATTGGTGAGAACATCCTTCGAGTGGAGAAGAGGTCGGGCTCAAGGCCTCACAACTCGGTACATCGAAAACGATAAAGGCCAAAAAAAAAAAAAAAGGAAAGCGAGAATGGACAGCAGCGTTGGGAATATGTGCTGGTCGCTCTTAAAAACCCACGACGAAGGGGAAAGATTCGTCTTTGGACGGAGGGGGAGGTACCGTGAACTCAAAGGTACCCGAGAAGGTTGAAGTACAAAACAAAAAACAGAGGAATTGGGCATTGCATAAATGCTATGCAAAAGTTATGCTCACTACCAGGGTCGAACTGGCGACCTTCGCATTTACTTGACATTCAAGGTTTGAATATTAGTACGACGCTCTAACCAACTGAGCTAAGCGAGCTGGGGTATTTTGAAGGTTCTTGATATGTAGAGTGTTAGGAGGCATTATGCGGCTTTTTTTTTTTTTTTTTTTTAGTTTGTGGGAAAGAATTATCGTGATGTTGCTGTGGATGGCTTCAAGAGAGGAGAGTTTGATGGTTTTGTATACTTGTATTCTGGTTGGTCATGGCGAAGTGTATATCCCTGTTTTCCCGAACCAGGGGGTTGGTGCGTTGCTCTGAACATAGAAGCTAAGATCATGTCGAATAGAGGACATAAGATATCTGCCCGATGACGTATCCGACACCGTATAGTCTAAGTGATTTAGGTATATGTTAGATACAGTTAAAGTTTATACAAAGGAAGGCCTTGAGTGGTACCAAGAAAGTTGACAGTACGTAGAGGTAAAAAAGAATATGTGGTCACTTAAAGTGACACTAAGCTCTCTCTCATGGATGACACTCACGGCGTTGATATATTACTATATGAAATCGTAACTGGAAGGGATGTCGTGAAATTTAGAAGTTTGTTGACAATAAGGCAGATTTACGGTTGATACTTAGTAGCTTTTAGGAAATGAGTCAATTATTCGTTATTTCCTTATATCATTTGAATATTCAAGTTTTCAAGTTCTTGCTATTTTGAGTTGGATAAAGAAAATAGGTTTAAAATCTAGGTCACATAACTTGTTAATAGTTCTTTTATTTTCGCCTTCTTTTTGTTCGCCTTCATATCAACGTCAACAATCCGCCTTCAATTGCTATTTATCTTCTTTTAAGCCTTGCTCTCTATTCTCAGTTTGTTTGATAATTGAAATCGATAGTTTGTATCTTGATGACTTGTTCTGCTTTTGACGTTCATCAATAAGAACAAGGCTGACATTGGATCACGATCAAGACATCGCCTTTCATCTCAATCCTCTTCTTTGTTTTCGTGCCTTTGAGTGATATCAGAACATGTCTATCTTAAGTTTTACACTAAGTGAAGATGGCGTCAGCGTTCTACGCGACGCGTTGACGTGTTTGAACAAATTCCATGATGAAGTGTCTCTAGAGGCACAGAAAGACAAGGTTAGTGATACTCATCGGGATCAATGCCCTATTTACTAATATCTCTGCTGATAGTTCATGCTATCAGCCATTAACCCCACCAAATCGGCGTATGCTTGTTTTTCATTCAGTCATGCTAGATTCTTCTCCAAGTACAAGTTCACAGGCACCAACGATTCAGAGCGATTCTTCTGTCGGCTATACTCTCGCGTACTTATCTCCATCTTCCGCGGTCGGTCTAGCGGCGGTGATTCCTCGTCTAAAGACGGATCAGGAGATCGTGCAGCTACCATTGACCATTGCTCAGTGACCGTTGAAGATGGACCGAACGTCAAGAGCCGCTTTGTTGTCCGCATGGTCTTTCGTAATGGCTGTGTATCGACACATCGCCTGACATACGAGGATGCCTCAGTTGTTCATGCCCGCTTTAACGCCGACGAGGCGATACATAGTTGGTCTATTGCGAGCCGTACTTTGCGTCAAATCATGGAGCATTTTGGCCCAGGTGTTGAATTATTGGATATCAACTCAGACGGCAAACATGTCAACTTTAATTGTTATACTGAAAAGGCACTACATGCCGACGAGGTTCTGAAAAAGCCATTGCAGACTAGCATCGCTGTTGATCTCGATGAATTCGACCATGTTGAAGTGGAAGATGGCCTACACGTGATCATCAGTGTTCGCGACTTCCGCGCTATTGTCCAGCACGCAGGCCTTATCGGCGCCGATCTACGTGCCCGGTACTCAGTCCCCGAGCGTCCTATCCGGTTTGCATACGACGGTGATGCTGTCGGCTGCGAGTTTCTCTTGATGACAGTCGGTGAACGCGGTAGTACAGTGCCAGGACAAAAGACACGACGCAAGAAGGCTGCAGCTACGCCTGCTCCGAATGCGCTCGAAGCTAGTTCTGCGCCAAAACGCCCATCTGGTGTACGTCGTGTGACCCCCGTCCAACTAGCGCCTTCAGCGTCGGAACGCATGGTGGCTGCCTCGATAACGGCAGCGGAACGACAACGAGAAGTCCCACGTATGGGAAGTGCGCAGCCGGCGATCCCAGCAGTAGGAATTGGCATGCTACCACCTAGAAAGATACACGTACAAAAGCAACAGGCAACACCATCAGGATTGGGGGCTACGGGCAGTAACGAAGCTTCTGCGTCGAGGATGTCGTTCTTTGATATTAGGCCTCAGCAAAGCCAACAGATACCGCCGAGAGCGAGTGCATCGGCCCTCGAAGATGGTTTGTTCGTGGCCGATGATGGGTGGGAGCCAGTCCGTGTGTACGAAGATGATGAGCAAGACGATGCATTTATTGGTCTTGGTTGGGATGATAGTAATACGGTACGTCGATGGATTACTGGCTTCATGTCCATGTGGCTCAATGAATACGCTAACTCGTTTGTGATGTCGTAGGAACCAGCAGTAGCTTCTGCGTCGTCTAATGGCGATAATGGAGTGTCGGCCGAACAACAGCAAGAGAAAGATGCTTTTGATACACAGGCGGGTTTTGAGCCAACTCAGAGGGTTTCGGAAGCTTCGAAACTTGGCCTTTTCTATGGCCTTTGAAGATAGAAAGACACTGTTACTATCAGGGCAGTATTCAGGTTGTATCATACGGCAATACAGCGAACATCATTATCACATACTTTAGTTGGTGTATTTGGCGTTTTCTTCCTTGGCGTTATTGCTGTTCTCCAACTCTGCAGTATATACTACTTATCTGAACTGCATGTGTGAATATTAATCCAAGACGTGGCACAGCCAGCAGCTATACTTCCAATTTCCAACCCCTTCGGAATATTCTCTTTAGAAACGAGAACATTGAAACAACCACTGACATCGCCTTTATCATATGCTCCTGGGCCACAATTTCCATGCTCACCCCATCCCCACGAGACGACATCACCGCCATTCGTCAAGCAAACCACATGTTCACTGCCCACCGCGATCTTCTTAACACCCGGAAGATCCCTTGGCGGCAGTTGTCCATGATCGTTACGACCCCAAGCCACGATCTCTCCATTCGCCCGTAGGACATATACGTTCCCCCAGCCGGCTTTCACATCTATCCAGTCGACTATATTCGACGGCGCCGCCTCCTTGATGGACCATTTTTCGCCACCGAGAACTTCGATGCGGCCGCCGGCGTCGATGAGGACGGAGAATTCCTTGCCCACTACGACACGCGTAGCGTGGAAGTCAGACGGGAGAGAGGATATCAAACGAGGGGATGTTATGGCGCCGTCGTGGGGGAGACCGAGCTGGCCTTTCCGCCCGTTGCCCCAGCCGTAGACGCTTCCATCGTTTAATAAGACTATGACGTGGGCCATTCCAGCGGCTACATCGACGATCTTTCTGTGCTCACGAGACGGCTCTTGTGATGCCGGTGATGAAGGGGGAGGGAAATATGGGATTAAAGTCGCAGAGGATGAACGCACGATCTCGGCGGGGAGGGCACCGAGACCAAGTTCCCCTTTAGATCCGGATCCAAAGGTATATACCCGCTCGGCATCGAATACCACGATGGAAGCATCCCACGTAGCCGCGATATGAGTCGGTGTACCATTTTCCACCGTCAACTCTAACCCAGACTCAGAAGAAGATTTCGCTGGCTGGAAGAGCATAAGAGGGCGGAAATTAGCTACTTTCTCAGCAGGTGAGTTCAAGCCACAAGCTCCAGCCGTTGCTAGTCCCGCACAATAGACTCGACTGCTACTCTGCGCTGCCTTGTTTTCTTCTTGTACGACTTCATTTTTGAGAAGTAGTAGAGAGTGGTTCCCTCCAAAGGCAGCACCGAGGACGTCTATGGGCGTCGATGATGGTGGAGAGGCAAATAGACTCGGCTGTGGTACAGAGATATCTTCAAAGTGGCCGACGCCGAGTTGGCCGTTGCCATTGGAGCCAAGTGAATAGACGGCCATCTGTTAGAGTGGATCTCAGTATAGAGTGTTTCTTAGTTGGTCAATATATGTATATGTTATTTTGATGTTGAAGTCCCAAGTTATGGTTTTCTTAATTCTACTTCTTATAGCTTTGCTATTCAAGAGAGCGTCGGGAACAAACTTGGACTATTTGGTTCATTATCATTTCTATATGCAGATATCGAGGATAGAGGTTCGTTGTATTTATTTTTGCGACTAAGCAGTATCTTTAGAAGTGGTTCTTGTTGGCCCCACTATATGCGAAACCCACATCAATCACTCTGGTTAAGCGCATACTCTTACCGCGCCCCACAATATCTATTATTGATGGTGCTCCGCACCAAGATTAACTTGGCAGCAAGTTTTACTTTTAACCAACAACTTCCTAACCTCCATCCTTCTTTTTCACGATATCATCAACAATTCTTAAAAAAATGGAAGAAACAACATGTGTTTTACGCGCTTCGGCCATTAAGGATGCGGTGGCATATAGTTTTGAACACCCTGAGGTTCCAATTGCAGCTATGGTACATATCTACTCTTTGGTATAACATACAAAGGCCAACCTACATTCAACAGCTTGTAAACCACACGGTGGCCATAACAAGCGTCTTTCTTCTGTGCAAGAGTGTTCTTTAGTATCCTATATTGACTTTTTCATAAAAATTAACCTTCCCCTCACTCGTTTAAGGCTTTAATCGGCCGCCAACCACAACCTCCTCCAGCAACAATCTGAAATTTCTGCCAACGAAACTTCAACCTCCAATCAATCATACCTGTAGTTAGAAAGAAACAAATGGAAGAATTACTACTTTTTAACAAGTTTTTTATTATTTATAAAGAAATCAAAACTCACACTTTTATGTATCCCGATTTACTACTCATCTGCTATTTCTTCATCTGTTGTCTCCCGTAGAAGCTCCCCATTACAGTTTGCTCAGAAATCCGAATGTACATGAACATTATAATTTCTAGACTCCAAAATGAAGTTAGTCATCTCAACAAACCGCTTTTTTAGTTTGGGGAGTTTGAAGATTATCAAAACCGGCATCTTGAGAGTCTTCATTCTGGGAAGGTGGGGTTGAAGGACGAGGGGCATAGCGTTCTTGTCAGTCAAGCAATGGCTGGAGGACTATCAGAGGTTTTTTTAATTCATTTTTATTACTAGAGGGTTACATGGGAAGATTCCGGTCTTTTTTCATGCTGATCTGATTATTGTAGCATGCATGGCCTTCTGCCATACTTGGCTTATAAGTAGATGGTATGCTTAGTCATCTATCGGCAACAGATAGCAGCTAGCCCCACTTTATTTTTCTGCTTTGTCGCAAGAAACAAAAGTCTTTTTTATATCGTGAAGAGGTGAATAAGTGTGATCTAGGTGACTCGGCGATAGTTTGTTAGCTTGACACCAGCGTCGCTTCAACTGAATTACTTGATAGTTTTACTTCTGTGAGCCCCTTCGGCCATATACGCTAGATCATGGGCAAACGACATGCCCGTGAACGAGAGGCGGACGCCTTGTTTCAAGATGGCCCAGTGTCCATCCGCAAGAAGCAGAAGATAATGCACGAAGCGCCTACTTCGGAAGTCATAACGAGCAGCCGACAGATTCGCATGCTGCTCGGCTTCGACCAAGATGTCCGCAAGACCCGCCACGGCCTACAGTCAGTCAAACTCTTTCTTGACGGCCTCAACACACCCGGCCACGAAGCGAACACTCCCGACAATCGCGAGATGCTGGCCGTCTTCCTCGAATCAACCCAGCCCCGGCCCGACGACGAAGATTCCTCCTATCTGCCCGAGATCTTCCAGACATGGGCTAATGCCGTCAGACGCACAACGACGGCATTCTGTCGAGCGTTGCCGTTGTCTTGGCGCTGTTGCTGCAGGCCATCTCGTCTGACTTGAGCCTAGTGCGCCATGCCATGGGAATCTGCGAGGCCCTTCTCCAAGACCGCCATCTCAAGCTTGTAGCGCGCAATCTGTCATCTGACCCGTCCAAGGCCTTTGTTATCTCGCCTACACTGCGCCTGCTCAGGGAAATCATCAGCTTGGATGGAGGCGTCTTCGCTCGCCGTGTCTTCAGGGCCCGTCAATATACCCTCGCCGAGTTTGTGCGGAACCTCGAGGTCAAGCAGAGCACCGAGGGCGTTGAAGATATCACCAAGGCGTCGGTTCGCACCAATTCTATAAGGCTGTTCACTACCTTCTTGCGCTATTTGCCAGCCGATGACCGGAAGGAGCTTGTTTTGACTAGAGGGCTCATGTCGCACTTGACGTTCCTCTTGAAAGACGATGCTCCGTCTGTTCTGTCTGACCTACTAGAGAGCTTCACCAAATACTTCCTCTCAGACTCAAAAGTTCCAGCACATGCCAAATCGCTTGCCTTTTCCGCCAAGATCCTCTCTCGCCTGCTCAACCTCTATTCGTACGCCCACGATGCCAACGAAGAGGTCACCATCGCAGACAAGATACATAGCTTCCTGATGCTAGCCTGCACATCCAAGGGATCGGGCATCATGTTGAAGTCCGGCGGTCTATATCCCGAGGGCCTCGATGCCAGCACGATTGCCTCGGGTCGTGACCGTGGCGATATCATGGGCGTGGAGAGCTTATCGTGGATGGACCGTTACAAGAACGATATCCCCGTTGCCAACTCTTCGCTGCTCGAGTTCACTCTCAAGCTTCGTCCGTGGGCCAATCTGAAGCATAACGAGCTGCTCGTTGGCTGCTTTAGTGCATGTCCAGAGCTAGTGGCCGCCTATTTCCAGAAGCAGATTGCCTTCACTTTTGATCCCAAGCTCTCGATGACCTGGATCGGTTATTCCGCCTTCCTCTTCAACACAATTCAGCTGCCGCTTCCTGAGAACTTTGGCGACGCCTCTCGTCTATCCGCCGATATCCCGCCACCATCGTCTATTCTCCTCGACAACATTCTGCCTCCTGCGCTGAACCAAAAGGTGCTTACGCGCTGTCTCGATCCCAAGAGCGCCCTCGTGTCATTCTTCGCTACTCGCCTACTAGTCGTGGCCATGCAGAAACTGCAGGTTGCCGTAGCCATGCACCAGAGCGCTTCCGAGTCGCCTATCTGGCGCCATGCCCAACGCAAGTTCATCGATGACTTCTGCCACCGTATTCCCGACATGAAGGAGGTGATCCGGTCCTACAAAGCCATTCTCGTCGAGAACGTCCTCCACAGAGCAACGGCTAGCAACCTACTATCGCTCTACTACAAACACATGCCTCAGGTGGCACTGGCCGCCAACTTTGACGCCTCGCCGCTTCTTATTAGCGCCCTCGGTCGTCTCGATGCAGAATTCGCCAGTCCTAGTGACAAGGCTGTTGCGTTAGTCGAGCTCGAGAATCTTCTCGAAATTGCCAGCCACTCGCCTGGCATGCGTTGGTTCGCCAAAACTGACGGGCTTACTACGTCTCCCTTTACCGCTCTGTTGCAGCTGTCCCAGAACAAATCACATGCATTCCATTCTTCCAGGCTAGAAGACGTTCTGTCTTCCATTGCATCCGAACACCAAATAGTAGCCCAGTCTACTGGGCTTGGTCCCTTGATCGAAGCAATCAGAGACACGGAAAACTTTGGCAGCGAGCAGTGGGTAGCTCTAGATAATTGCATTCAAAGAGCGTCAGCTTCGCCCCTCAAGTACATCGATCTACTATTCGAGTACCTAGGCAAAGATATCAAGACTTCAAGCGACAAATTGAGTCTTCTCTTTGCCACCTTGTCGAGCAAACGCCTCACATCAGCAAGAATTACAATGATAAGTCTCGTGCTATATTTGCCGATCTCATCTCTAAATATGCTTCAGCCTGTGTGGTTTCCGGTGAGTCATTTGAGATGATCACAGGCCTATGTCAAAAGCTCAAGGATCTCCTACCTTCACTGGCACTTCCGGTGGCGCCAAAGAAGAGCAAGAAGTCGCAAAAGGCCGACAAAACCGATACCAGCGCGGTGGATTCTATGGACATTGACGAGCCCACTACGGAAGCTCTGGTGGCTACTGCAGACTACACCCTAGCACTCGAAAGCATTACTGGCGATATCGAGGATATCGAAATTGATAACACCGCTTTGACGCGCTGGGTCAATAAGAGCCCTGAAGATTTGATCGACGATGGCAATGCCGCCTCTGTCTTCAAGCTTCTGCTCTCCGAGCACACCAGTATTCGACGTGAGGCTCTAACAAATCTGCTCAAGATGGCAGCCAAGATCAAGGAGTCGCCGCATCCAGAGAATGAACAGGTATGGCTACTTATCTCTGAGCTAGCTGAGTCATCCAAACACTTCGTATCGGAAGACAGCCCAGTTCCCTCTCAGTTTGTTGCTTTTGCTGTCCATGCCCTCCCGGTAATCAGCAACCCTCTTCATGCGCTATACCCTAAGATTAACCGTTTCCTGACCAAGGGGCCAATCTGGGCCCCTACCAAGCTCCCTGTCATCCACGACATCCTGCACGGCGAGCCCTCTGAAGACGATAAACTCTATGTCGAGCTGAGCTGGCTCATGTCGTATCTCCTGGACTGCTTATATATCAAGGAGGACCTTGGCCTGTTCCATCGCAACAACTGGCTGGAAAAGATTCTTTGTGTGGCGTGTAATGCGAACCTCCGTGTTGGCCTGCGATCCAAGATACAAAAGATCATATACAAAATCACCTGCCTAGAGGGCGGAAGTTCTATGCTGATTACCCGGTTCGGCATCGTTACTTGGCTCGAGACTCAGGAGTCCCAGATGAGCAAGAAGGAGGAGAGATTAATATACAAGGCCCTCATTCGACGTACATGGGAAACATGCAGCAAGGAGCATGTGGAAAAATGGAGTGGTGAAGGTGTGTCTCGGGTAACGAAGGCGTAGAAACTATGTAACTACTACTATATTTTTCTTGGATTTCTGGAATTCTTTTTGTTGGAAACACAGCACTAAGCATATAAAAAAGCACATTTTTTTTCTTTACCCGCTTGATACTTATAATAATTTGTCATTATCTACATCATTTGATAAACCCCCCCCCCAAA
>RHDR01000888.1:0-10179 GCA_009806295.1 Davidsoniella neocaledoniae
CCATATTTTGAATAAACAAACAACTAGACAATAAAGGCCAACAAATCAAACAATGGACCTTGACCGCCCCCAAAGCCGATTAGCAAAAGAAGAAAGAAAGAAAGAAAAAGCAGCGAGGGAATGAAGAAGAGAGGCTAAGTTATCCCTCTGCCTAGATTAGAAATGACATGTTTTTTTCTTCCTCTCTTATCCTTTTTTCTTTCTTGTTTCAGATAATATGCTGACCCTCCATCCTGTGCCGTACAAAAATACCAAGTACTAGTACTAACTACAGATAGTTGCCATGTATTGACTCAAGCTTTGGTTGGATAAGATTCAGAGGGATGCTTACACGGTAAAGTGCCCCTATATACAGATCATTTGTATGATAATATGAAATACATAGTATGAAACTATGATATATGTACATACATGTATACTAGAAAGTAATGCAATAGTACTCCGAAATATCACAACCTAAGATCAAACGGCAAAAATCTTCTGATGGAGCCAGACTTCGGACTTTAGCTATAGTTGTATACCATATATCTGACCATTCATGCAAACTTGTACTAGAGAGATTGGAAAGCAAGGGAAAGTAAAACAACATTGCCCACAAATGATGAGGATTGGATCTCTCGTTAAGACATGACTGAGATGTCCCAGTATTTTTTTTTTTACCTTTTTATGGTTGAGAATGAGAAATTCCAAAAGTTGAATAGATTGGCTTACCAAGCAGGCGGCAAAGAAAACTCTTAGACTTTTAGACGCAATGCATGTGCATTTATTTGTGTGTACGTATATGTAGCATTTTTTATTCCTTCGTATTGACAAGTATAAAAAGAAAAATAGCAATAAAAAGAGACTCACACGGAAGCAGAATAAAATATAGCCAAGATTCTGTGTGTTCCTAGAATCATATGAGGGGGGGGTATACAGATACATGAATAAGTTTACTGTTTTTTTTTGTCTTGATAATCTAGAACATAACGACTGAAAAGAGAGGCGAGCAGAAACTACAAATATACAAGTCAGACTATGACTATAAGAGACAGAGTTGAAAGAGATAGGGGCGGAAAATTATCAGATCAGAGATATAGAACAAGAGGGTTAGAGATGATGACGATAGAGATGTCAAGAGTTCATTCTCATGTTTGTCAAATTGTTTGCGTTTCTTTTTTTTTTTGTTCTTACTAGAACACAAAACGCAATAATTGTTTTATTCCTAAAAAAACCAAAAGGGTTCCTTTAATGATTTTCATCTCTTGTTCTATTCTTTTCGAATTCTTCTTGTGATCCCTGCCTTTTGTGTAAAGAATTTGTTTTATAGAAGGAATAAAAAAGATCGGCTAAATAACTACATATGTAATTGCAGGGAGGGTGCGGAACTACCAGGTGCATATTTCATACAGTGCGAATTGTGTCTGGTTTTGTATTCTCTTTTAGTTGTAGAAGAGAAGACAAGATATCTATTGGTGATCGTCATGTTAATTGCAAAGTAAATCTAGCTTAAGCAAGAACACGGAGTTTTGCTTATTTTTCATTTTGTTCAACATATAACATTAACGGACTAGGGCCTGGGGAATCTCTGTCTTAATATTAGTATATCTCACTGAGACTGATTAGCATATTACAATTAACTATATTGTATTGTTTCTCTCTTTTCTTATCAAATATTACGCTAGAAAGCGCGCTATCCGCGAAAATAATGCATGCTTTGATATTTGACTTAACGAAAAGGGACAAAGAGCCAAAGGCTAATTATGTCCGTATTGTATGTACATGTATCTCTTTCTCCTAATAATTGCGACTTGCTATGACGAATGTACGACCCAAAGAAGCAAAGACCAAAGGATCTCGAGAGCGAATTTTAAATCAAACCCAGTATGATTGAAGAATGGGAGAGAAAAACTAAGCCAAACGCATCTTTCTTTTTTTTTTTTGCCTTGAAATCCTGCTTCTTTTTTATTCTTCTTCTGGGCTTCTCCGTCAAACAAATTTATTGCGCTCAGACGTTTGTCTTTCAGGCCACTTGCGTGTCAACTATACATATATGCACGTATATGTATATCTGGAGGTAGATGCAGTTTGCCTTGCTAGAAGGGTGGTACTGTTAAATGCCAATGCTAAATAGAATGCTACTATACAGCCAGCCAAGCTCTGCTATGGGCTTTTGATATTACCAACTAAACTTTTGCTTGGAAATACTAATCGTAGTCCTAGAATTAGTGACATCAAAGATCGGCCCTTTGTTCCATTGCATTCCTTCTTGTCCGTGTGGTGCTAAAGTGCCCGCAGCCTGGTGAGAAATGGAGGTGAGAAGTGTAAATTTCAAGCCCTATCAAGAGTGGGATATATCTGTATATAGAGCTTGATATTTTTTTTCCTTTCACTATACGGACTATGAGAATTACAAAAGTAAATAGGGGCTTATATTTACATATATACATATATACATATAGATATGTTCGCCTCTATCTTCTGTATGCAAGCATTAAATAGTTGGTTTGGATCAAGCAACGGAGACGTCAAGGATTGATGATATCAAAAAGGCATCATAATTGATATGTGAGTATCATAAAGAGCACAATAGTTGTATATCTGTAATGTAGTTGAATGTCACAGATTCTGTATAGTCAGTCCATCCTCCGAGATCCTTCACTGTATCTATCGATCTGTAGTTGACTAGTTGACAAAAATAAAATATCCAAAATAGGACTCTCTCATGTCTCACTCACAAATAGTCATAGTGACTTTACTACATACAGTATTGTACCATCAACACGTGAGGAGTTCTACTCAGTTCCTCTCCTGTCTTTATCGTGATTTTTCTCTTCATTCTCGATCTCACCCGCCCCAAGAAAGACAGAGTCAGCTGAGGCTTTCTCGGTTCGAATTTTAATGGTTGCATCCATCACAAGGTCTTTTACAATAAATTCTCACAAAGTGCTCTTTTCTCTAGCCGCACTTTGCAGATGGTCAAAAAAAAGCCAAATAAAAGCCACCGTGGGGTTTTTTCATGTCATATGGGTTATGTCAAGCAACAAAAATATACGAAGAGAATAAAGAAAAGAAAAAAAACACCTTTCCGCCTCAACCGTCCGGCATCGCTCCATTTGCCTAATTTCTCATTAATTTTTCGCATTTTTCACTTCTGATATGTATGTATGTTGCTATCTGGCCTTGTATCGATACGACACTGTGACTCGCTCGTACATAAAACTACATACATACATATACACCACACACCTGCGCTGTTTATTTCAATGTGCCTCCATAAGCCTAAGAGGACCATATATGATGTATAACTACTACTTACTGGAGGAACCATTGAAAAAAAGTAGGGACCGAGAAAGAAAGAGAGAGAAAACAAGATATAGGAAGCGGCGGAGAGGAAGAAATCCTATGGCTGCACTGTAACGAAGGCCGATCGGCCGGACGGCTTTGGCTTGTTGGTACGAAGTTTTTGTTCCAAGACCCTATTGTACATGTATGTATATACAGATAAGTTCCAAGACTCGATCTTATAGTTAGTTTCGGAACCAAAGTGTATCTCCAAAGCTAACTTACTATGGATACAACAAGACCTACCCACTATAGAGATACAACACCAGTATATTTGTAGATACTTGGCAAGAAGATCTAGAATTGCCCATACGTAGACATCTAGTATTCACTAGTTGTCTATAGCATACTACTATAGTTGTAGACGAGCCTCCATATCCACGCTCAATGTACCGTCTACTGGACACTACATATGCAATGTTTTACACTAGTGCTACGACATTACGTACCGTGCCATGCCATGCAGAACGGGTGCGGATTAGAAGCCTTTAGTTATTTCCTTGGGAAAAAAAAGGAATAAAAGGAAAATAGAGATACTGTACATTAGTAAATCTCCAACAGAATCCGCTAGAGATGGCGGTCTGGAAGGAATTCGTGAATCAGCATGGTGGGACTTGAGAGTTTTTATTATATCAACAGTTATATCTAGTTGTACATATGTATATCATCTTCGTTAAAGTATTTGCATTCCTGGATATAACTCTATCTTATGTTACTCCAAAGCCTCCCCCAACCAACACCCAAAAAGTCAAGAAAGAAATACTCTAATAATTATAAATTCAGATAACATCTAAGAGACAGTATAAATCAAGAAAAAAAAAGAACAGAACAAAGTCCAAAAAGGCTGTGCCAATCTCACTGGATAGTCGGTCCTAAAATTTCATCATCCAAT
Organism: Davidsoniella neocaledoniae; assembly: GCA_009806295.1. Taxonomy (NCBI): domain Eukaryota; kingdom Fungi; phylum Ascomycota; class Sordariomycetes; order Microascales; family Ceratocystidaceae; genus Davidsoniella; species Davidsoniella neocaledoniae. The sequence continues at coordinate 4,217 of RHDR01000888.1, forward strand.
CGTTTTCACTGTTCACGTCTTTTTTTATTGTCTTAGTCTTGTGATGAATGATATGACAAAATAGATAAGAACACTAGGCAGCCAGCCGGTAAGAATAGGAAATAGGCAAAGGTCGACACTTTGCTCCTCATATTGATGAATATGCCATAACCAAGTCCTGTTCCTAAATTCACATCGTTCATATTCTGTTCTTTCTTATCTTGCAATTCAAGTCCGAGATATAGATATTAGTATACTATAGAAGGCCCTTAGTCTTACTTGATACTTGGCTGGATTTAATCTTGTGTTTGTTGATAACTATACCAAAAAAGTCAACCCCACCCCCCACTCCCCTCAATAAAACATAGCATAAAGCAAAGAAAAGAAAACGCTAACCATAAGCCACCCGATGACGCCAAAAAAACCGCATCCAAAGCCAGGCCAAGATATGGCCTATATACCATTACAATCACCTGACTGATTAATGCCAAAAATAAAAGGAAAACTGAACAATAAAAAGGATGAAAATACCTCCCTTCATATACATCATGCTTCCTCTACGCTTGCCGTATGAAGCTTTCGTCCACGCGCCCGAAGTTCATCGTCCGCCCGCAAAAATCGATGGATTGTACGATGATCTAGGACTCTCTCTTCTTTATCCCGTATGCCCTCCGGTTCCGTCTTGGGCCATGCATAGCCGTACAGTTTACTGTGTCGCTCACAGCGCGGACACGCGGATTTGGTATAGTAGGCGTTATGCTGGACGAATGCAGCCGCGCATATCGTACATGTGATCCACGCCATCTCTGGCTCGCAGAGCAGTAACGGCGTTAGGGTGTAGTCACCTGGAACACGATAGTTTGCTGGCGGCGATGCTGGTGCGATGATCTCGGGCACGGCAATGGAGGATGCTGTTGACGCACAGCCGCATTCTTCCTTGTCATTCTCGCTGCTGCTACTTGGGTCGAAATCGATGGATGCCGGGGGCATGACTTCCGGCCCGTTGCTTTCAGGCGACAAAGGCCGTTCATGAGCCAAGTCTAACGACTCTATCGCCACTTCTTCCCTTTTGGCCTTCTTTGCTGGCGTTACTGGCGGTGACTCGAGCTGCTGGAGCTTACGCTTGAGGCTTCCAACCGCTAGTTTCTCCTCTTTTCCTTCTGACGGTGTGGTGTTCTCGGTTGAGGTACTCCTCATAGAAGAATTCAGCCCAGATCGTACAGAGGCTGCTGACGTTGCGCTACTGCGTCCCTTGCGACTCCGTGACACCTTGGGCCTGATGTCCTCTGTTACTGACGACGCACGTGACACGCCACTGGCCGAGCACGAGTCGGGGCCTCGTCGGCGGCGTCGGCGGAGCACGTAGCCTTCAGTATCGGCACCTTCGATACTAGCTTTGACGCCCGCGGTCATGCCTTCGGGTTGCGCCCAGCCGTTTATTAGGCTCTCTTCACACGAAACACAGAGACAGTCGCAGTTATTATCGCCGAAGTAGCTGGCACTGTACGTAACTGTGATTTCCTCTCCCACTTCGATGTTACGAGTGGCAACGATCTCGATGCCTGCCGCACTAGTAGTCATAAGCTTTGCGTTGGCGTTGCAGTCGTGATTTGCGAAGCGCGCAGGACCCATAAACAGCGATGCTGCCTTGCTTCGTGCTGATACGACGATACTGAAATCTTTCTTGCGCACAGAGATGTCGCGCTCTTCTTCAGGGGTCATGACGACTTGAATGCCAGCTAGGTATTTGACCGTCTCGTTGCGCTGGATGAAACGCCGCGCCGTTACCGCAGCCTCTTGACTGATTATCGTGTAGCGGTTCGTGCTGTTGACTTCCCAGGGGCAATCAGTGCGGTAGACGTTCATGTAGCGGCGCATATGAGCGCGGAAATTGGACTTTTCGTTGTCGGTCTTGAGTGCGCAGTAGAATTTGCGGAGGCCACTTGTCGCTAGCAGCTTTTGCTCCGCAGCATCCATGTCGTTGGCAATGATGATGTCGTGTGTGATGATCTTGGCGATCTCTTCTTCTCGGGTGCCACGCGATGGGTGGTATGAGGGACGATTCTTGGGGACGACGGTCCAGTAAAAGGCCTGGTGCAGTTGAGATTCACAGAGTTAGTGCATGCGTATCCTGCGAGTGTTATTGGGCCTGAAAGGGCGCAATGCGCTCGCTTGGTGATGTGTGCGCATTGTAGTGAGGGCGACTGTCTGGGTTGGGAGCAAACCTACATGGTCAATGAGAGCGTCGGTGAGGATATCGTCGTAGGCAGAGATTTGCGCAAGCGTGAGAGTGGCTTTTTTGCTAGCCGCAGTGCCAGAAGGCTTAGCTGCAGTTGCAGCAGGTTTTGACGCCGGTTTACGAGGCATTGTGAAGAGGACGCTGACAGAGCCGGGTCGAGCTCAGTGGTAACGATCTGATACGGAGAGATATCGCGTGGGCATGGAAAAGGCAAGACTATAGCGGCTGTGATCGCAGTTGCAATCGCGTGAAAATGCAGAGCCAGATTCCCAGAGAAGATAAATAAAGGGATATATCGGGTCGTGGTCCGGAGCGCGTAGTCAGGGTCACAGCCGGAGAAGTGTCGCAGGTGCAGATGCAGTAGTTGCTACTTGTGTTTGTGTGTCTAGAAGTATGTAAAAGTACGAAAAGAGTGGGTGTTGTAGTGTAGGCCGTAGTAGTGTGCAATTAGCAGCGTACAACTAGTACTAGTACTGTGGTAACGCAATAGCGTAACAGCGTAGTACTATGTAATGGGCTCGAGAATCAAAAGGTTAGGATCGCAGTAGGCGCAGGCGCAACAAATTGCTTAATCAAATCCAGGGCGATCTGATGAAGCTGGTCCAACTGGGCGCAAAGAAGATGGCGTGAGACACACTAACCGTAATCTGGAACGGTATCAGGGCCGCGTTTTCCGTGTTGCTACTCGTCTTTTGTCTTTCTTCGTCTTTGATCGACGGCCACGCAGAGCAGAGGCCAGCCAAAAATAAAGAAAATAAATCAACCTTGATTGATGCTGCAGTGAATGCAGAGGGCGTTTCACAAGCCAGTGTGTAGAGTTTGGCTATATCTGTGTTTGTATATCCTTAAGCAAGCCTTATTAGTTTATTGTTGGTATCGAGCTGCCGATATGCAAGCGAAAGATGCTTAGATCCAAATCAGCGTTAGATTGTCAGGACGGATGGCAATTTTTGCTTTTTTTGGCCGGCGATAGGGAAAAATATACCAAGATAATATCAACAAAAACAATAATAACGGAACCAGGAATCGCGGTTCTGACGATGGAATCGGGAAATCAAGAAAAAGAGAGAAGAAAAAAAAGATGGAGAAAGTCAAGGGCCTAAAGAACAAAGTTCGAACGAACGCTTTGAAATGAAGGGATCTCCTAATGCTTTTATTTATTTGCTTTATTTTTTATTTTTATTTTCTTCTCTTTTCGTTTCTGTGCTGGTCCTTAGAATGTCTTTGCGGTAACTGTAACTGCTACTAATACAGCTACAATGTAGCAATCAATATTCAACCAACTCCATGTCCGTCCCCTTTTTGCTTTTATCCGCGACTGCAACTTTGCTATGAATAGCAGCTATTTAATCGCTTGAGCCAATGTGCCGTTCTTCAGTTTTGTGGTTCTGCAGTCTTATATTAGATCGTCGGCGGCTGTTCAACTTCTCAACATGACGACACATAATCTGATATAACAACTTGTTGAACTAGCTAATACACTGCCCGTCATGGCTAACCAAGCATTCATGTATGTACAACTATACTACCCACAGAGGCATGAAAACACAGCTAGTAAGTAGTATCGATGCTCTGCCTTGCCTCGCTTGGGGGTCCGTATTACAACTAGTATTACAACTACAGGCTTCAATGGGAGGCCCTGGACTTAAGACGTCGTAGGATGCTTGGAATATAAGATGGATGCAACCTGCATATGCACCAGTATGCAGTAAGCAGGCAACTTGCAAAAAATCAGAATGCGGAAACTATTTGTAGACAGCTATTAGCATGTAGATGGGCGGCCTTATATGTATTTATCTGTACGTTGTATACAGATACAACTGAAACGCCGCGAAACTTTCGTTTTCTTCTACATGTTATGTGATTACGATTTGATAATACAACGTCAAAGAGACACAAGCCAGGGACAACGACAAAAAAGGGCACATGGCACAGAGAGTCCCGTTCCATCATTAGCTAGTAGGGCCAAATCTCAACTTAAATGCCCTGGCATCTTGGTGTCATTGTTGCACGACTGCCAGCTGACAAGAGCGATTATATATCTAATTTACAGCTGATGACAGCTATGCCGCATATACAGCTCCTCTGCCACTTGCCTTGCTATCCCAACAGCTGGCAGACTCTCTGCCCCACATAAAAATGCAGCAGAAAGTGGGATGCAGCCAATTGGTCAAGGCGGGCTAGACTGAGAAGCTGCTGCAAGGTTGGCGATGGCTTCACTTGAATTTGAAGACGGGCTTTTCTTGCTCTGCGTTTGAATGAGCAATTCTTCAGTCCCAAGTCGCCACCCAAGATGATTCAATTAAAGGTATGATTTTTAGCAAAATTTTCTGGAGTCTCATCTTGCTAACTTTCGTCATCAGACCATGCTCAACTGCATCGACAACTCAGGCGCCGCCTTGGTCGAATGTGTGATGGTTGTCGGCCAAAAGCGCCATGCCCGCATTGGTATGCCCATTTCCATCTCCTCTTACACTCGAATAGCCTCGACAGTCGGCCGTCTTCCCTTCTACTAACACGATCACTACAGGAGATCGCCTCGTCGTCGTCGTCCAGAAGCAACGTGGTTCCGCCGAGTCCGGCACCACCATGGCCAACAAGGTCAAGCGTGGCGACATGCGTCATGCCGTTGTTGTGCGCACACGTCAGATGAGCCAGCGCGTTGACGGCTCGGTTGTCCGCTTCGACGACAATGCCTGTGTGCTGATTAGCAAGGCTGGAGACCCTGTTGGCTCGCGTATCAATGGAGTCGTTGGCCAGGAACTACGTCGCAAGAAGTGGAGCAAGATTCTCTCCATGGCTCCGTTACAAGCATAAACGGGAGCTTGTATAGCAATAGTCTTGCCGACTGATGGTCTCAGTTCGGTCTGTAGGAAGAACGGAGGAGCTGCCTTGAGCGGCGTGTATTACCATCTATCATTACGACATACGGGGGACGATAGACGAAAGGAGAATGCTTTGTTTGCCTTGCTGGGCGTTTGTCGGGTTGCTTTTTCATCGCTATCATCTTTATTTGTTTTGCCACCGCAGTAGTCATCTTGTATCTTGTAGAATGCAGGTTCTAGTATGCTGCCGCTTTTGAAAGGGCGATTGTACTATATATATAAATCCCAACAACAGCTTCACATATCAATCACTGCATATGCCATATCATGTGCATGTTGAATAGTCCTCCTAATCAGATGGGGGACTAAAGAAGTATAACTTGAACAGCTGAAGTGCCAGACTGTATTATTTACTAAATATATATATAATTATACACTGAGGTCACTCTATGTTGAAAATCAAATCATTAAAATCAATAGCTAAAGTACCACCGGAAGCATGGCACTGACACAACCAACATGCTCTATGGCCAGACATATTATTGGACCACTAGAGCCAATCTAAAAGAGACTCCCCAAACGCCGAATATCAATATCAAGAACTCCCCAAGGGAAATTCAATTGCACCTCTTCTGGTAAAAAGAGAGATCTGTTCTATTGGAAAATGTGACCGCAGTTGCAGCAGACGTAGAACAGTTTCTACGGAAGCAAGACATTAGCATACCAGTCCAATCAACGACTACACGCGACAACACGGCACACGCCATACACAATAACTAGACGAAAAGCAGAACTCACCATTCCGGTCTCGGCACTGCGCTGTTGACTCTGGAAAAACACAGCCTCGGGGTGCGAGCACGACGGGCATTGCTGGTTGGCACGCGGTAGATGGATCGAACCACATCCTGACTGTGACGCGG
>RHDR01000889.1:0-10156 GCA_009806295.1 Davidsoniella neocaledoniae
AAATACCACTCTTATTGCATGTATGATCCAACAGAGTCCAGGATTCCACAGCTGAAAAGGGAATTATAAGGTAAATACATCAAGTGAAGATCATCTATACGATACTAAAAGTATTGAAGAAAAAAAGAACAATGTTTATGTTATGCCTCTAGTTAATCAAAACAAACAAAAAAAGTATGAAAAGAATAACATCGTAAAAAAAACGCGATTCCATTATTGAAGATTTGGAGAAGACTTCCCGAGGACATCGAGGACATCGAGTTCTCGAGAAATCAGCTTGCATGTAATATATTTGAATTTGTCTAGTAGCAACATCTCCAATGTCTTTCCTTTATTTTCCCTGTTTGTACATATTCAGAGCTAAAAGCTGACAGCCGAATATCTAGTCTGACAAACTAGAAAAAAAACATGGTAGGAAGAAGACACCAAGTACATGATGTTTGTAAGTCTGTGTTTAAGAAGTTGTGTCTACAAATTTGCATATATGTAAATCAAGAACATACCAATAAATTCATGAAAAGGAGTGAAAAAGAGGGGGGGAAATGAATGAAGATAGATAAGATTCATCTAGACCTTCACGGTCTAATGTTGATACATCCATCATCCTCATATCTGGCAGTATCATCTGTGCCGCCCCGTTCCTTCGTTTTGCATGAGGATCGTTGTTTTTTTCTCGAGTTCCCAAGTACTCTAGAGCTTATATGTATATATATCACATATCTCAAAAAGATAACTTGTCTTAAATTCAATGTGTTGGCACTTGATTAGAAAATCAAAGAAAGAAAGGGGGCAAGGCCAAACAGAGCAATACAAAACAGCCATCCCGTCATCCAAGCCGTGTCAAGGCTCAAATACAAGAGGCGGAAAAGTTAAAGTCAAGAAAAGAAAAATAACAAGACAAGTTTACAATCTACGAAGCAGGGAAGGATTTCAATCACGCTCCCCTACCCCGTTTTACAATTATATTATTATACATATATATATTGAACAACAAATGTTAGGATAGAAGTAGGGCTAAAATTATATATCTAGATGTCTTCCCGTCAATATTCTTTATAGCTGGACTCTATAACTATACATAAATACTTGAGAGACGTCATCTTGGTGCTTCATATTCTATCTATCAACTTTATCATTGTTAACTTGGAACTCACTAACCCTACCTTCTTCTTATTATCATGTCAAACAGAATCCGTTCATACTTTTTGCTCTTCTCCTTCGCCTCCTTTTTCAGCCTGATTTGGCTCATGACCGTCGGTATACAACAAGAAATGCTATTTCCTTTCTTCACCTCGTCCAAGACTATAAGGGAATTGCTCTAGATATATCCTGAAATCGATGTAGCAATGTTATAGATTGGTAGGTTGTTGGTTTTTATGTAATGGTTCACTTCGTTTTCGATTGTTTCCAAGTTAACATTAACTCTATCTAGTTCACTCTCAGAAGGGCGAGCAAAGACATATCTTTTGAGATCAAAGACTGGTGGAATTGGACTTTCTTTTTTTAATATTGTCTTATATATAATTATGTTGTAGTATCGATATCAGATTGATATCAATACCTTATTTTCCTTTCGTAAACTACTAGATCATTGCTTGCCCAACCAACTATGACTTGAACCCCCAGATCCGTTCATGTAGACTTTCAACCCGATCAGAGCCCCTCTCTACATCATCTAGCCACTTGTTGATGAAATGCGCCAATCCTTCTGTTGCAACATTACTGACGGCCAAATCCCAATCACGTTTATGTCTCTCTACCGCATTATCGAAGCCTGCATACCAGTCAGGCACCAACCGCTTAATCTCACCAACGAACGCGACACGTAGTTGAGTCAGTTCGAATTGCGCCAAGTCATGCCAAAACAGCTCTTCAGGTTCACCAGACCCGTCCTTCTTATACTGAGATTCATCGGGTCTATCAGACCGTTCGTAGTCGGTCAGAAGGGGCGGGATGCTGCTAGCTTTCCAGAGCGGCTGCGTCGATAGACATTCCCAGTTGACAAGACCAGTAACTTGACCGCTGTCGGTCACGACGATGTCGTCGAGGGTCAAGTCGCTGAGGAAGAAAACAGTCTCCTGGGGGTTTCGCTCTGGCTCGGGAAACACTTTGGAGATATGTGGCCGCAATCTGTCGATAAGGCGCAGTGTGCGCGCCGCGTTATGGATCAACTTTTGTCTCTTCTCCTCATTATCGACCGCCACCGAAACATGACCGAAGACAACACTCGTCGAATACTTATCAAAGATGCGCTGCGCCTCCTCAGCCGCCAGATCCAGTCGAGCCGCCATCCACGCCGCGTCGTTCGGAAACGGGCCGTGACTCGTATTATGGCAGTTAATGCGCTCGCCCCAGAAGAACTCTTTGGATGTAATGGTCTTAGGAATAGCCTTGGTAGCGCTGTCGATACTACCGATGCCGCCGGCAATACGGACACGGAACATCTCGGCTGAGTACTTGGCAAGACTGCGCACAACATTGCGCTTGGCTTCTGCATCCATGAACCGCCACCGGGAAGCTAGTGGCGCGCCCTTGATGATCTTCTCCCGTATGAACCACTCGAAGCCAATAGGGTTCATATTCCACGCCTCAAACGACAGGATCTTGGGAATGGGTGCGCTCGTGTGGGCACGCATCCAGTTGCTCATGGCTACTTCGGATAGCGTTTTGGTAGATGGTAGTACCGGCAGTGAGATCGTCACGGCATAGGCGCCGGTAGGCGACGTCGGTGATGTCGCAGTATACGTCTTGTTGAGGGCATTCTCGGATAGCGGCGTTAGGGTTACCGGCCCCCGGATCAGTCCCAGACTAGCAATACGCTGGGCTGCGACGTTCAGATCGGGCTGCTGAGACCAGACGGGCTGGAGACCAGTGTTGGTGATGGCCCATTCAAGGCCGTAATAGCGGTCGAACGCGGTCATGGCGCAGGCAGTTAAGGGAAGCTCAGATATGGATGTTGTAAGATATGCGATTGGCTGATGCTATATGATGTAGTATTTCAAATAAATCAACAAAGATACAGCTTCTATGTGAGAATATCTGTTTCTTAATATATCTGTAACTACAAGAGATCAGGCAGACAGTGGCAAATAAATGAACGAAATGAACAAGATGGCGGGTTGTTTGTTGACACTAATTTAATTTAGAAGTCTAGACAGGGATTTGGGTTGCTAAATGATGTCAGCTTGTACTTGTAGTTCGTCTCAAAATGAAAGCGGAAATGCCTAAGCTACTTACCCGCATTAGGGTTACACTAGGGTATCACATCACCAACTACATGTACCTCACCCACCTCACCTCAACTTCTCGGCTCTCACTTTGATTAGACGTGTGACAACATAAACTCCATTATTTAGTAATTATTACAGCCAGGAAACAAGACAACAAGTAAGCAATCCCCTCGACCGCAGTCCTCTAGACAGCACAGAGACAGGATCTTCCTTCCCCTCCAGACATGTTAATTTGCAAATATCCTCACTGTAGTGTCCATGCTGGCGGTCGCAATGACACAGCGGATTTGTGAGCTTGAGCCATTTGTGGCACTATCTGTCTTGCCGTCGCCTCCCGCGCCGGCGCCAGCCCCATTTCCGTTCGCAGTAGCTGCATCCGCCGGAGCCGGCGCCGAAGCCCAGCGTAAGCACGTGATGAACTGTTCGTGGGTGTCGCTCAACACCTTAACACACTTACCCTCCTGGCTCAGATCCCAGCAGCGCAGGGTCTTGTCGTCGGACACGGACAGCAGGTACTTGCCGCCGGGGTGGAAGACAATGGCGCTAATCCAATTATCGTGACCAGCTAGAGTGCCTAGACATGTACCGCGTGAGTCCCACAGCTTGATGGTCTTGTCGCGCGAACCCGAGGCCATGAACTCAGCAGTGCTAGAAGCCGGTGGCGGCGTCTTGAGCCCTGCCCAGGTAGCCAAGTGAGCGTACGAGGCGGGCGGGGCGAGGGCGCAGCACGTAATGACGTTCTCATGGCCGGTAAGGGTAAGCGTGTTCTTAGGGTTGGGCGTGGAGACGTCCCACAGGCGCACAGTGCGATCGTTTCCGGTTGACAGGAGGAAGCGGCCGTCGATGGCGGGGAAGACGTCGCGCACCCAGCCGGCATGGCCAAGCAGCGTCTTGACGCAGTATCCGGTCGACGTATCCCAGATCCGGAGCGTCTGATCTCCTGATGCACTGACGAGCAGGTTGCCGCCAGGGATGAAGCGCACTGTGCTAATGCTGTGGTCGTGGCCCTTGAGCGTGCGTGTGTTCTTGTAGCCATCGGCAGGATCCCATAGCTTGATAGCTAAGTCAGTACTACACGAAGCTAGCAGTACATTGCCGCGCGGCCCGCCAAAGTCGACGTCACGGACGGCTTGGGTGTGCGCCTTGATGGTGCGCTCCAACTCGCCAAACTCCCAGTCCCAGATCTTGATAGTGCAGTCCTCCGAGCCCGATGCTAGCGACGAGAAGACCGGATGGAAGGCTACGCAGTTGACCGTGTCGCGATGCGATTCTAGCGAGTGGCGCGGCGGCGATCGTGGCAACCACGCCGCAGGGTCCTGGTTGCGCTTGGCCATAAAGGCAGGCGAAACGTTGTCGAGCTCGCTTTGCAGCGACGCACTGCGCGTCTCTAGTTCCATGATCTAGACCCAGGCAAGTAGTTAGCCTCTGTCTTTTGTTACCGTATATAACCATACCGGTAGTAGTTTTACAGTCATTATCTTGTGGGCATCATGTCATTACCTTTTTCTGCAGCCGCACCACACTTGTCCACTTCTTCTCCAGTAACGTCTCGTATTTCTTTGCCGTATCTGCGTCAAATGCCGTGTCGGGGAGGCTTAATTCTTCGCGCAGAGTAGCGGCTGTGTTGGGCAGCCCGTTGGCCGCCAGATACGCGATGATCGACTTGTGCCTACATACAGAGTTAGGGTCGCGGTTAGTCTTATCTTCTCGCTTCAAAGCCTAAACCCCACCGTTCACCGTCCACCGTTCATTGTTTGCTTCAATTCACCAAGATTCACCACGTACAGCTCTTCGGCCTGCCGGCTTGTCAATATCGGAGCCATGATTGCATGTGCCGCAGCGCGGAAAACGGACGACGGAGTCGGTCGAAGCTCTAGCGGGCTCGCTTTTTTTGTGTGTCGAGGTCTTTCGTTATTGACTCTTCTATCGCTCTATATCTCTCGCCTTGGGTTCTTGCTATCGATCTCGTGCTCGTAGATTCTGTATCAAGCTCAATAATCGCTGCTTTGTCGCTATTGCGTTTATATTCTCGGCGGTTGTCGGATTGGCTCGTGGCCGTCGCACAGGAAAAAAAACGACGGAAGCTAATGAAGCCCCCAAAATTAAAGTAAAATAAAAAAGACTATCAAACACGACGGCGATGCTTCAAAATAGGCCTCGCTTAGTCTGTCTCTTTTGGCTCTTGGTCGGTTCGTTGATGTTTTTATTTGGCGGATAATCAAATATCAAGAAACGTGGATGGCAAATTTAATTCGGTCAAATCAAATTACTGAAAAAAAGAAGTTCCCTGGCTTTGATGAAGCTTAATGCCAACACCAGACAGAGCAGAAAACCAGGCAAAAAATCATGAATGCTTTGTTTCTTCGAATTGAATGAATGCATTGAAATCGAATGCGGGTCCTTGTTCCAACTTGTTCCATGTGCTAAAAGACCTAAAAGACGCCGAGAAGGCTGAAACCCACCCACCCAACAGGCCTTAAGCTTTGGGAAGCTTGATCAGCTATCGACTTTAGCTCGTCTAGCTGGCTCCAAAAGCTCTTTATCTTGACTATAGTAAGTCTACTGCGAATATACATATGCCAAATATATGTCATTCTGAGATCCTGAAACCGCCATGATATAGCTGGCATCAAACATGTCTTCTACGTTATGTTTCTGAGGCTGCACTGTATCTTATGCTTTATCTTAGGGCTTGAATGGGTTTACTCTAATAGCGCCTTATCCAAGGCTCTTTACTATCCCATCTTCCCATGAACCAATCTTTAGAAACTACTGTATTCTGGCCATCCAGGTTTGGCTAGTCCAGGGGGCTTTGTTGTGCTTGTCTTTTTTTTGGCCTGTGATCGGTGGAGATTGACATTTCGACTGATTTAGCCGCCATTTACCCACTGGTAAAGGGTTAGGCTTTATGTCTAGAACCCTTATTTGTGAAACTTGAAATCACACCGGCTAAACTGCGGACTGACCATGGACTTTCCAATTGGCAATCTGTCTTCCTACAGAGTCGAAACGCTTTGATAGCGCTTCGTCACAGAAAGCCTGCCAGTTAGTTGTTCTAAATTCAACCGCATTCCCTATTCTTAGATCTTTGGACTTTCAATCTTTCCTTCCACCTTCTCGTTCACATCTCAATCGACCTTTTTTTTTCCTTTTTACCGTTCTTTCGTCTACACTATCAAATCTTGCAACCATGTCCGACGCTGTTCAGGAATTCGTTGAGGTTCCCGCCGAGTTTGCTCGTGACGGCATCCAGTTTATGCGTCGCTGCACCAAGCGTTAGTTTCCCTTGTGCCTTTCTTCGCGATTTTGACAATCTACATAGTCTACCGTTAGACTAAGTGCTACCTTGCCATCATATGTCATATCTACCATTCTCTTGTCTTGCTCATGTGACAATTGCGATTGTTGGACATGGCCTTATAATAGCGCAAACAGCAGCATCCAGCCCATATACATACTATTCTGTTTAAGATTGCGCATAACTAACAAGTATATTACTTTATAGCTGACCAGAAGGAGTTCCTCAAGCTATGCCAGGCTGTTGGTGTCGGTTTCCTCGTCATGTACGTGCAATATATATCTAGATCACAGGCGCTTAGTCCCTGCTCTTTCGCTCATCCATGACGATCAACTACTTCGGAACAATATGCTAACTATCGTATCTCTACAGGGGCGCTGTTGGTTTCCTTGTCAAGCTGAGTATGTCACCTAATCCACGAAGCCTTTACTTGCTCTTAATATAACTCTAACACACTATATTTATAGTTCACATTCCCCTCAACAACATCCTCGTCGGTGGCGCATAAATACCAACAATCGATATTGACACGATCGACCTTGATCCCGCATCTTTCTTCTTTTCCAGTTCCTCTTGCTCGTTTCCCGGCTGATTTTTCATACTTGTTATCTTCATATTCGGCTTTTTTTGCTTTTGTTTCTTGTATACCATGTTCAACTTTCCACTGGATGGAGCTTTTTTTTTTTTTGGGAACCTGCATATCTATGTGTGGTATATAAAATCACACTAAAGAAAAATAAAACAACTTATAAATATTTCCAAATCTAAAATTGATGCAACGTGAAGAGCCAGATTTTTTAACTGAATATTTGTACGTAAAGTCTCTTGGACCTACCTCTTTTGGAAAATTGATGTTGTTTTAGTATGCCACAGTTAATTGATGTGTGGTACCTTTAAAGTGGGGCCATCTCTTTCGGAAGCTTAACGTCAGATTACCGATTCATGCCCTTTGATCAACACATAAACAAGAACCTCGTCTTATACTAATATTCACAGGTTTAAAATCAAGAAAGAGACTTTCGCTTTATATATATACATGATGGCATTTAGACCAAGAAGTATGCGCCATTTAGCTACGCTTCGGACGGCGCTGACAGCTAGCGCGCGACCTTCTATACCGTCCTCCGTCGTTGCCATCAGCGTTTCATCTGCCATCCATAACAACTTCTCAGTCTTAAACCGGCCGCCGCCAAATTATCCTGGTCATGTTCCACTGGCAGCATGGGAGCGAGCGGCTCTTGCCGTATCTTCCGGCATCACCACGTTCTTGGATCCAGCTCACCGCAATGGTAAATACATATAACTTCCCATCTTTAAAGAGACTTTAATTTGCAATTGTGGCGATTATTAACCTTTGCACTTCTTTAGATATGTTATGTGCCTTTGGAGAGACTACCGTCACTCCATACTTCATCTATCGTCTGCGTGATGTCATGCTAGCTGATTCAACCGGTCGTCGCATTCTACGCGAGCGTCCACGGATGACATCTACCTCTCTAGACATCGACCATCTCCGGAGTCTCCCGACCAACACAGTTGGTCGTACTTACATAGATTGGCTTGACCGCGAAGGTGTTTCACCCGATACGCGACTTGACGTACGCTTCATCGACGATGAAGAGTGTGCCTATGTATTTCAGCGATACCGCGAAAGCCACGATTTCCTGCACACTCTAACGGGACTACCGGTTGTGCGCGAAGGTGAAATCGCCCTCAAGGCATTTGAATTCTCGAACACACTGATTCCCATGACAGGCCTAAGTGTCTTCAGTTATTTCACCGTCAAGAAGGATCAGAGAAGGCGATTACGTGAGATTTATCTGCCATGGGCCGTGAAGAATGGGTTGCGTGCAAACGAAGTCATCAACGTTTATTGGGAGGAGTGGTTGGAGAGAGATGTGGATGAGTTGAGGAGGCAGTTGAAGATTGATCCACCACCAGATATGCGTACACTGCGCGCCAAGGCGAAGAAGGAGAAGAAGACAAACAAAATCCCAGCCAACCCTACCTCCGCAGTTTAAATAGTGGCCGATAGCCGTGTATTTTCACCCTAATATCATATTGCGTATATAGTTGTATCATTAGTTAGATTTGTATCATCACAATCATCACTGGCAAAAGCCAAGTCTAATCTACATCCGATTAAGAGAAAAAGTTGACAAGAAAATGACAAAGGAAAAACAAGAAAGGGGAATAACAGCATGACTATCAGTAAAGAGCAGCTTTTTCCTCCTTAAAAGTCCAAATCATCATCCAAATCCCAGCCCTTCCGAGACACCACGATTTTCTCTTCTTCTTGGGCCTCTGACACAGCATTCAGCAACTGCTTTAACTCAGCTTCTGTGACTTTCTGGCGTAGCTGGCCAGTCTGGGCAAGCGTTAACAGACGGTCTTCGATCTGCGTAGCGCGAGACTCGTTCACCAAGCGAATCCGACCAAGACGATCGGCAGCTTCAGGGTGAAGAATCTGGTTGATCATGGTTTGGCGAGCATCGGCCACTATAGACGTCCAAAGAGTATGTATTAGTTGTTGTTTTCGTTATCGCGTTTTTCTAAGTGGTATTGTGCGTGTATTGTTCAGGTGTGGGGTGCTCGCATACTATCTTGTTGTCTATCATGGCTGTTAGTTTGAGAATCAACATATATCATGTTTCTGTAGTTGTCATAACGTACTTGCTTTGCTCCGACTTCTGCTTGGAAGCGCCGCCAGCGCTCCGGGCCTTGAGCTCATTGAGGCGAGCAGCGCGAATCTATAGATCACATAGACTCATTGGTTAGTCTTTTCCTGGAAGTTGGCGATGGGACACACGTACCGCGGCAAGTTCGGAGTCTTCCATTGTGGTTTAGAATTGGCTGAAAGTAGATAGCGAGTATATTCATGGAAAACCTAAGATTTGTTCTTTTTTTATAGGTTGTCTCAATTACCAGAATTAAGTTCTCTTGTCTAAAGTGACAATGATGACGTGGGGCAAATTTTGGGAGTGTCTTAGGGTATGGTATAACAAGGGTTTGTATTCATCGCTAAATGATTGTAATGAGGGGTCTTTCAAAATGTGGCGTATTGTGGCGTCTTACAACATTGGGATATCAAGTATAGAAATGACAATCAACTAATTTTTTATTTAAAAGATGGTATTGGCATATAAAGTTCTTTGTGTACAATAGGTATAACTATGCCGGCTATAAAACAAACAAGTAGATAATTGAATGAAGTTTGAGGTGTTGGACAATGATGATTGACTGATACTAGTTTACGTGTAACGTGACTTCATAACACTACTCTTTCCGCAAGTCTTTAATCATCTCGTCGAAAAAAAGAAAAAAGAAAACCAAGTACGCTTTACACGATTAGGATTTTACATGACTTTGTGTCTTTTGGTTTTGTAGTTATTCGTGCTTGGCTTTTTTTTGCATTAAGTTTATTAAGGTGCTAATGCAGCTTATATAGCTATGTAACACCTCAGCATCTAAGATACCGGCCCTGAGCTAATACTAACATACAATGTAAGGTGAAGGACAACCTACTTCTCAACAGTGACAGGCCACTGAGATACAGAACATTTGTTATGGTTTCGTTATATGCTATTCCTGCGCATTTCAACTTCTAATCCTTTCCGGGAAAACCACC
>RHDR01000890.1:0-10093 GCA_009806295.1 Davidsoniella neocaledoniae
TTAATAGGCCTAGCTTTGTTTCTTTTCATCAAGAGTTTATTACCTTGAGTTTTGCAAAAGAACCATAGATAAAAGATATTATTCGTCATGTCCTTCCTTTCCATCGGGCCAAGTTTCTGCATTGTTACGCTGCCAACCAATTTTGTTTTCTTTTTTCAATTTTATATATTCAGACGCTGCTTTACCATAAGCCTGTCTATTTTTTTCAGTATGATTTACGATTTACATAGACCACTATCAAAAGAAACGAGAGATCCTGGCTCAATTTTTCTATTCCAGTAGGCGCGTAGTCAAAGACAAAATGATAAATTCCCAAAGAACTAAGCCAAGAAAGAACAATTGACATCACATAGAATTACATTCAATGGTAGTATTGGCAGAATTACTTGTTAAGTTTAACCTTGTCCCTGGACAAATCGTCACCTTAACTTGCTGGAAAAATATGGATACTATGATACAGTATTATTCCTCAGAACGCTACAGCGGCTATTTTTGTAAAGAAAATCTCTGCTCCAGCTCATTGAACATCATGCTTGCTATTTCATGATCTGTTTCGGTCTCCATAATGGATCTCATATTGGACAGGTCTTGGCTCAACGGTTGGGTTACTTTTCAACACCTAAATTGATATCGCGCGTACAACAGCAAGTCTAGTGTCAAAGTTCACTCTATGCATAAATACAAAGATGAAGATGAAGTTCAACGGCTTTTTTTTACCAAGGTCTAAATTATAGGCCAAGAAATGTATTGACCAGGAGGAGAGGGGTGTGGCTCATCGAACAGGGCAGAACAGCAGAACAATAGAAAGAGGGTGTGTTTACTCTAAACCTGTAGAGCAAAGAAAAGCCTCCTCTCTGGCCAGCATTTCCGGTCTTACAGAAGTACAAAGGACCGTGGTTGTACATGCAATTTCATACATCACACGGCATAAGGTGGCTTGCCATGTCACCCAAGTCCTTTAGCGGTTCTTTCGAACCTACGATGTAATGGGACGATCATTGCTAAATAGAAATATCTAAGTTCTTGATAGGCCAGGACTGCTTGGTGTCAGGCTATGGATTGACTAATAAAATGGGAATCATGGCCATCTTGTTCGTCTAACTAATAACCTCGTGGATATAACTAGTTGATAATGTAAGAGGAATGTCTCATTCAGATCACTGGAGTACTAGTTTAGGACATCTAATCTAGAATGCGTGGATTTTTCTTGTCTATAGCAGACACTATTATTCAGAATAAATCAAATATAAACAAAATCCGATCATCGGTATAGAGATACAATCTTTAAAAACTCAAGCGCGCGCGAAAAGCACAAAAATCATAGAATATAAAATATAATAAAAAAAGAACTGGCCTAGCCATTCACAGAAATGTGGGGCCTGCATGTAAGTCGCACAGACAAAGCTGGTTCTTTCTTCTTTCGCTTTTTAGCGTCTTTGCTTCAGCGCTTAGAGACTAAAGTGGGTTCATGATGAATATTTTGGTTGGTTAGGCTAGAAATTACCTTTCAGCCAATAAAATGCTGTGAAACAGCCGCTACAAAGAGAATCTTGGATTGGATCATGAGTTCTTAAGCTGAAGTTTATGCCTAGTAAGCAGGGTTTAGATTGGAGTTCAAAAAAAAGATCGTGAAATCATAAAGAGCAATGATATCATGTACAAAGCTCCAGTGCATATCAAGTAAAACCACCATTGATCAGAGCTGTTATACATACAAGGCATATTCAACTGTTGATAGCCCATGACATCAACACAACGTGAATGAGATAAACATTGCGAACAACCTTATTCAAAAAGTCATACCAATATACTACAAAAAGTAAATCGTTAGCAACGCCTCGTTTCGATCGAGGGACCTCCGGGTTATGAGCCCGGCGCGCTTCCACTGCGCCACGTTGCTTGATCCACCAATGGGATAAGATTCTCGGCTGCTAGCGCCTTTCTTGTGCTCCCCATCCGAGTCACTACAGTATTCATGGCTTCGTCATTATCATCAAAAGTACAGGAAATCATAGGCTCAAGCTTGAGCTCGCATTATTTCGGTTAGAATATAGGCGAGCTGCTTTCTTGTATCAAATGGATAGGTCTCAGCGGCTATCCTTTTTACAGCAAAAGATAGCTGTACCTTGTTCCATAGGTTAGCTGAAGACGTTGATATGGTATAGTTTGCTTGCCTACCGCTTTTCTCTGCCAATCTTCTTTACTAGCACATCACTAGCTATCACACTCACCATTTATCTTATCCCTACTTCGTATATACCCACATACGGTCTAAATCAAGCGTTTCAAAAGGATAAGATGTCGTAAATAGGCTGTCCTCCGTTTCGTTGTTTGTAGTCGATGCGTCACATGTCATTTAGATGATCAAGGCGAATTGCTCAACGCCTAGGTGGCCTCCGTGAAGATATTTATATATCTATCGGCCTTTTATATAGCCTTGGTCGTCTATGTCGGCTACTCCATGATTCATATATCAGACTACAGTATAATAGCGAGTGCTTTTCTGGGAAAGAGGGAGCTAAGGGTCAAGGGAGGGTATCACAAGGTCACGATGTTGTCTGATCTCTGAAGACCTACTTCGGTGGCCTTGAGATACAAGAGCTTTTCACCCATGAGAGCAATATAATTACTATTTAAGCCTTACATGAACGCCCCTAGAAACATGTGGCAATGGCTTACTCGCTCAATAGCACAAAGAAATGACAGGAATACGTAACAAAGTACCGTATGCTAGATTAAAATACGACCAATGACAGTTACTTTGATTGTCTCTTACCCCTCTCCTTCACTAGACTCGATATCATAGATGAGGTTTATAGTGTGATAGGTCTATATCTCATCACTCAAATATTTTTGACAAATATGCAAAAAAAAGCCAGACATGGCCTAACTTGTCCTGTTCCTGAATTTTACAGTTCGAAAAGAGACTTGTAAAACATACCACTGTCACAAAGACTGCATCTATTATCTGATTGTCTATCCTTACATTAATTGCATTAGTACCTACGTTTAACTCACCGGCAGCCGCCATTCCAAAAGAGTTGAGGGTGTGTTCGGGAAGATACGACTATATTTTACATTTTTAGGCAATATGTACGCAATAAATAGTGTGAAAATGTAAACAATATCGGCCGGGCAGTTAGTCCTTTACTTCTCAACGGCGGCTTTCTATCACGACCGTCACATAGACATCACAAAGCCCTATAGTCGATGTATCAAATACTGTGTCTATGGGCGCATATTTCAAGTCCAGGTTATCCTGATACGCCCGTCCTTCACCTGATGCTGTTTTCCCAAGACAAAACCATTGATAATACATGTAATTAAATCTCACCATATATAACTACACTCCCTATCCTCCTCCTCTATTTTATAATAAACATAGTAGTCATATCAAGTTGATTTTTAGGTTCAGTCTGAGGGATATGTTTTTGTTTAGTTCAAACAAAGTCCTTCTTATCACATATTATCACGTAGGCTGCAATATTTTTATCTACCTGCTGTGCCGCTTACTCGCATTTAAAGTGACGGGACTTTGCCTGTCTAATCTAAAGCAAAAGCTTATATGCCACTACATACTACTGTATAGTTGTAAGCGAAGATACATTAGCCATGAGATAGTTTTTTTTTTGCTCTTTTTGGGTCATGTCAGCATCAAGTGCACACATATGCGCTGTATTTTATAACAAGTTAGCGTCTAGCGTCAAAGCTATTAGATTATTTTACATTGTAGAACTACCATTCAGCCGCTGGCTGTGTAAAGTACTGTACATGAGAGAGAAGATGTCTTATTTCGCTTATAGGGTATTGAGAAGATCACATCTGAACCGGCTATCACGGAAGACTACAACGACCATGATATTGATAATGTATTCAGCTTGCGTTACCATTTCTTGTCGATACATTATACATTATACTTCTACCACCAAGATATTGGGTCGTATAGTGGGCATCTTGATACACTCTATGTAACTTGGCATTTAAAATTTACGCGCTCTCATGTAAAATACTTTTAGCGCTCATTTCTGTGTTTCTAGACCACATCAAGTATGACCATAGTTTAATCACCAATATTAACTACGGTTATACATATTTTGGGGAATCCGGTGAATTGTGTAATAGTAATGTATATACATATACATATACATGATTCTTGATAATCAACACTGTAACAATATTTCGTAACGGTCGTATTAGGATTCGATTCTTGAGGTCCCCCTTTCCCCTTACAAACTAGGGAGCCATCAAGATAGTTCGCCCGACGAAAGAGTATTGCCGGTGAAAGATTTGAGTTTGTTTTGCAGGTTAATAAAAATGAGGGGAGTCTATAAACTATATACACAAACCAAACAAAAAAAACTAGTAATATATGTTTATTGGATGAGGTAGCGATCTTTTGCTTGTGAATCTTATATAGACATGTATTAGAAAATTTAAAGCATCATGTACATATGTATATACCTATGTCTAGAGTAAAGATGTAGTTTTAGAATTCCAATTCCTCTCAATGTCGTGTGTTTATTTTTACAGCTTAAAGATTGCTGTAGGAAAAAGGCGGGAAGGAAGAGACAAGACACATTGCAATATCAGAAACCACGGCTAGATTGTACCAAAAGAACTCAGCCATGGACAGAATAAGGCTAGGCGGTAATATTGCTTCTGCTTTGATGTCATGTCATTAATAAAAAATCCCCGATGCACTAGGGTTACCAAACAAAAACCAGGGTTACAGTCTGACTAGGTATTCTTCTCATTTATTCGTCTCAACACGAATATTTAGTCTAGTTTTACCGGTAAAAGATGCTGAACCGAGACTCAGTTCCCCGCATTACCATGAATTCGGAGTCCAAATCTAGTGATTAGCCTACTGCATGGAAAGCTTGGCCTATAGACGAGTATGACTATTAAAGTCACAATGGGCCATCTATTCTGCTTGCTCTATAAGTCTCGATGTTCTAAATGCGCCCACGCTATATTCTGACGGCTTCAAATCGTACCACCATCGGCGCATGTTTGCAGTTAGAGAAGCAACCGCAATGTTTCAAGCGAAAACAGGCGAGGGAACAAGCAGTGACACCCGCCATTATCAAGGGAATCTAGAGACGGGACATTCAGAGGTAGAAGCCATCGCCATCTTTGGATGGGTACGGAACTAGCGATGAGGCTTCTCGGTTTACGAGGTGGCGATGCATTCTTGGATTTGATTGCTGTCATATTGGCCATTAACGACTGTACTATGATGTATGAAGACAGAGAATGCTATACAGTGTGCGGTAAAGAAGACAGGTCAACAAGCCTTGTCGACAGGAATGTCGTCACGCGAGTACTTGGCGGTGCAGATCCATGTTTGCGTTGTCTTTGACCACACACGAATACAACGACATGACAGTCATTAAACTGTCTACTATGTTGTGTTATCTGTCTGCTAGCTCGCCCGACTGTTTCGTCTGGTACCAAGTGTGCTAGTCTGATATGGAACTGACTCTTCTCTATGATAGACAGAGACGACCTGTCCTGTGCCACGACAAGCAGTTTTGTTTCTTTTTCTTGTTTCGTCCAGAGTTCCACGGACATACAAAACAGAAGAACAGAGGGAAGAAAGAAGAAGCCAGGGGACAACATAAACAGCGTGGGAACCCCATGATCAGATGTTGTCGATGTCGCTTTGGTCTTGGTCTTGGTTGACGTGGAGGAAAGACAGAGATGAAGCTTGGACCATTTTCGTCTCATGCATAGAGAAGGCACGAAAAAAGACTAGTCAATAGAAAACAAGCAAAAAATAACTTCCTAGCATTGAGCAAATCTCGACATTTAATCTGTCGTTTCTTTTTATGGCCAGTGTGCAAAAAAGCCAGACAATGGCCCGTCCTTTCACCATCATTTTTGCCTCTGAGACCTTAGTTGAATATTATTGAACGCTACACAGTGTACAGGATGCAGAATTTAACGGCCAAAATAATTACTGTGTACTTGGTTTGATGCAGTACAGCGCCGGCAAAGTGCTCTGTAGCCACTATTGCTACACCGTATAAACTAGCACAGCCGCACGTGCTCGACAGTCATGATGAGCATCACGTGCGCTCCACATTTAGTGCTGCCGGAAGCAGGAAGGCTACGAGCTGATTGGTTGTAGACTCTAGTTTTTCTTTTTGCTTCCTCATTGCTTTTTAAGCAGCCCAACAACAGAAACAAGTGGCTGCAAACAAACCAGAGACACAGACAGGCAGGAACACTATTAATCCAGGCAGTCGCCCCCAACCCAGCCGACAATTTGCAGATCCTCTCTTAGGTTCTCTTCTTAGCCTTGTCTTCCAGACTTTTTCCGATTCTCCTTCTTTTTTGCTCTTCTCGCTTTCTGCTCTTCCTCTCCCTCTCTTTTCCGCTCCTCCTCCCTCCTCCACTACTACTACGCCTACTAATCCACCAATTCTTCTTTTTCTTCTGTTCTGTTCACCACTATCTTGTTCTGTGTATCATCGCGTCGTCAGAAAATTTCCATCAAGCTATGAGTAGAGCCGGCGGTAAATTAGCCCCAGATGTCAATCGGTACGGTATAGTCCTCTACACTCATGCGCTCGTATTACCTTTATATCGATGTGTTTATTGCTGCTGTTATTGTTGCTGGTGATGATGATGATGGCCTGTGTCTCTTTTGCTTTTGTCGTGCTGTTGCTGCCATCGTAGAAAGTCCATTGTTATGGCTAGGCAGCCTGGGTAGAAAAGAATGTCTTCAGTGTCTGCCAACACGCCATCATCTCCATTGTTGTTCATTCATCAGTTTATCTATATCTACCCACAATAAGTGTGTTAGATGGGTTGACGATGTTTTGAATGCCCTGTCGTCCACGTTGTTTGTCGAGATCTCGTGGTGCAATTTTGCTAACTCGTGTGGTTTATACAGAGCCCTGTTCGTAAAGAACCTGAGGTACATTTCTCTCCCTCTATATCTATATCCTGTCATGTTGACCGCCGTCGAACATTCGCATTATCGACTAAACACTATCGACACTTGTTGACTTCTCGATACATAATACTGACATGTAATCTGTCTATAGCTACAACGTAACTCCTGAAGAGCTATTCGATCTCTTCGGCAAGTTCGGTGCTATCCGGTACGTTTGCCAAACATAGACCTCGGTCTCTTGTTGTATCGTCGTACATGACGCTCTGCAACACATCAAAGATCATCTGAGCACAAAACAGACTCATTCTAACAAAGGGTACAGACAAGTCCGCCAGGGCATTGCCAACAACACTAAGGGCACCGCCTTCGTTGTCTATGAGGACGTAACAGACGCCAAGCAAGCCTGCGACAAGCTCAACGGCTTCAACTTCCAGAACCGCTACCTAGTTGGTAAGAAAGACACTGCCTCATCCCTTTTCACATACTATAAAACAACACCACAGAAAGTTCTAACACATCATGTTCCACAGTTCTTTTCCACCAGCCAGAGAAGATGGTCCGCTCAAGAGATGACCTCGAAGCCCGCAAGGAATCTTTAGCTCAGCTAAAGCAGCAGCATGGCATCGATTGACAATCCGCCGGGTCTGTGGCTCAGTCTCGGACGCATGAGAAACGTACGCTCCCTGTGTCCGCAGTCCCGATGGCTATTAAATCTCCTCGCTCATCTGCCGCGAAGTCGCCTACTAAGACGATTCTTCGCCAGAGCCCGCCGCTCCAGTCGCACTCCCGCTCTTCGTCGCGTATCGTCACGAGTGGAAGCGGCTCTCCTCGCGGCCATGTACGCTTTGTCGAGACCCCGAGAAAGCTACAGGCTGTAGGCGTGTAAGCCTGGGTTGATATTCGAAATTCCCTCGTTTTCCTATCAACATTACTACTACGAGACGCAATTTTCCGACAGTTCCAATATATCGACGACGCCATATCATTGTTCATATAAGCTTGACTGTATCACGAATCATAGTTATCGGAATAGCTCAAACCTCTCGCGACCAGACAGCTACCATTCTTGACAACAAAAACGCCAAATTATAGCCATATAACAAACGACACAATTCTACATCGATATATCACCGGAAACTAGATTGCTTCTAATAGTAAAAATACGAAAACAACACCAACTTCAACCCAGGCATACCATGACGGAGGGACGAGTACCAATATTTCTCGAAACACCACACCACTCATCTACAAATTTTCTTATACCAACACTTGTTTTTAACACCATATCAAGATGCAACATCCACATCTGCCAACGAAGGAACCCATCGCCAATTTATTCTAAACCTAAACCATATTGGGCGTTTTAGAATTTCCTGGATGAATCATACTTTCTCACGCAAGGTTGTTGCTGTTTTATTACGGACGGGAGGCAATCCGGAGTTTACAGCATATATTTTTTTTCTCTATTTCAACTTCTTTTGTGTTCTTACAATATTTTTTTTTGTTTTTACATCTTTTTTTTTTCTTGGCCACGCCTTGCTCACTTGCAAATTTGTTCTTTTTGTCTTTTGCTTGTTAACGCGCCTTTATAACAAAGGGGATTACAAATCAAACCGCACCAGCTTTCTCTGCGATGAGTAATAGTTTTTGTTTTTGGTCTGCGAGAAAGACGACTTTTAGGATTAAGTGGAAAGGGTTGAATGAGGTTTCCTTATGAAGACTTTTGTCATTTGTTAGGTTTATCCCCTTCAAATGTCTCTTCCTCTTGCATCTGTCGTCCTGTTTTGTGCTTTTCGACTCTCTTCATCACAAATAAACAAATATTGAGTCAGACTCTTCACTATCACTGTCGAATATACAACGGCGGTGGTGATCAAGAGATCAGTGTTATTCTCTCCTCTCACGATCAAATATGGTCTTTCTATGGTACCAAGACAAAAATGTGACTGTAACCATGAGTCTATTGTGAATTTGTATATGGAAATGAAATATCAAGTTGAATCCATCAAATATTGAAACAAATTTGACTCGTTATTTATACTACATGGTAACTATTTGAATCATAGATGACACATTCTTTGAATATGAGCGTTGATGAACGACTTGATAACTCCTTGCACTTCATGATATGTGTTAGAACAAATTCGTTAGAAATAGTCAGACATCAATCTAGTGTGTTGGCCGATAATTGAAAATTTGTTCGAGTCATTATGTTACATGTAGTTTGAGAAAATCCTCTAGGGTTAAAAGTAAATGTACTGAATAGGGTTGAAAACTGGAATAGAGATTGACATGATAAACCATACATAATTCTACAGATTTAAAAAGCGACATTGGAAAAACAGAAATAACTAGATGAAAACTCAAAAAAGCCAAGTATTACTGGTTGTAAATTGTTGCTGTTCATGATTCAAGGTATGCTTAGTGTAGCACTACCAATTGTCGATAAATTTAAAGATATATATACATATTTGATAGAAGTATAGCTAGTAACATGGTTAATAGGCTAGAAATCTATACAGTAGAAACTATTGTTGAATTTATGTAACAACTCGCTAAACTGTCTTTGCCTATCAACATGGCAATATTTGTAGCCGACACTAACCTCTTTTCGTGTTTTGAAGCTGCAATGGAAAATGCATGATCTCTGGATATGTATGAATGACCGCTTTGTATACATTTTCAAAGCCTTTTCTCCGCCTCATAATTCCTTTTGTCTCTTTAAGAGACTAAACCGACTAGTTCATTGATCACACATGGTTGAATTCATGAATGTAAGCAAAAAACGAGAAATTGCCATATTTTTTCTTTTCTTCAATCTGCTTTTTTGAAAAAAGAGAAAAAGAAAAAAAGAAAAAAATTAAGATAAAGATCCGGAACATCATGATTGTGTTGACAGTGTTGGAGTCGTTGCTGGTGACCACCTTTATAGACAACCGTTGGATTCTTTTCCCTCTTTTCTTTTTTGCTGGTGGCCTTTTCAGTAAGCATCAAAGAAGAAAAAAAGGCTGGATGAAGGAGGGGAGGGGGCTTTTCTTTGTGTCCTGGGCGTCTATTTTCGTTCTCTGTGTTTTGTTCCATTCCGATCTATTCCGTATCATGTAAGTTGGGCCCTTTTATTCCTTTTGGGACTAAGAAGTCAACGTGGATATGCGTGTGTCTGGATGAATGGCTTTATATATTACATAC
>RHDR01000891.1:0-10040 GCA_009806295.1 Davidsoniella neocaledoniae
AAAAAAGACGCACAGAGCGAGATAGTGGAAAAGTCCTAAGAAGTTCAGGACAAGTAAGTCCTGGGGCCACCATGCACCCAGGCTAGCCCAACCCCGGCCATAACTAACGCACTGGCACTGAAGGTGGTAGAGTAGCACTAAGCAACTAGACTAACCTAAAGTTACTCGCTGACAGCCATAGAGCCATAGAGAACATGGCGAAAACCCAATTGCAAGACTAACAAGCTGCAAAGAGAAGAAGTGGGCAAAAAAAACAAAAAAAAACTGGGCTCTACTAACAAACTCGAGCTGTGTCCGTTCCGGCAAGTCGCAGAAATTCGATCCAAAAGTCTATGGCTAGCCCGCCTAGCATCGAAATCTTTAAAAGGCGCCGGTCTCCCCCCTTCATCAACTTTTACTCTTTTTCCCTTTCCTCCTCACCCACGGAAGGTACGATTAAGACTTTACTGTCCCGTTATCCGGCCCTCACTTCTGTGCGGTGGTGTGTGTGAGTATTTCCATCTTCTTTCTCTATGCCATCATCACCATCTCGTCTTCATATCTTGTCTCTTTCTCCTGTCTGCGTTGCTTTCCCTGAACTTCGTGTGTACTAAACGCATCCCGCTTGGCTTGCGCTTCTTACTATCGATTTCGGCTCTGCTAGCACTGGCACTGGAACTGGCATCGTTTCCTCATCTATCCCACTCTTAGACGCTTCTACTTCGTCTTCTCTCCCTCACTCTGATCATCCCCCCATTCCCCTTCATCTCGCTCTGTTGCTATCTTCGCATTCGAACCCACCCCATCCCTTCTGCATAGTTTGGACGGCTTGGCTGCGAGCAGTATTCATCCCTTCTATCACCTGCATCACCAGATCCTCGTTCCTGGCAACCTGCCCATATCTCCATCAGCACAGTTTCCACTCCCTGGTGACTGGCTTCATCTACTGGAGAAACAACAAATCTAGGAGAAGTGGCTTAAAAGGTGTCTGGCTGCAGCTTGATTGTTGCCTCGTCTCTTTTCTTCCATTTTCTTTTGCCACAATCTTTAAGGACTTCTTTCTTTGGGACTTGATCTGTTCATTCGGTTTCCTTCATTTTTTTTTCTTTCCATCAAGTTTCCCAATGCCGTTCGTTTTATCGCTTTCTTACTGACTCGACTTTTCCTTTTTTACAGTTTTTATCACTTAATTATTTTTGCGACTTGCCTGTCGTATATTCCCTTTTAAAATATTTGAATTAGACACCTTAATAATTCTACTCGAAAATTTTCAAAATGGCCGATACTACTGCTGCGGGCCAACCGCAGTACGAGGAGAAGCCTCCTGCCATCGTCCCCAAGGGCGCTGAGGCTGAAGAAGACGATGAGGACATTGATGCCCTCATCGAGGAGCTGGAGTCCCAGGATGGACACCAGGATGACGAGGAGGAGGAGGATGAACACGGTCTTGGTGGCCGTGTCGTCCCCGACGATCAGCTCCAGACCTCGACTTTGACCGGTCTGACCTCCGAGGAGGTTCTGGCCCGCCGTAAGAAGTGGGGTCTTAATCAGATGAAGGAAGAGAAGGAGAACCTGGTTCTCAAGTTCTTCGGTTTCTTCATCGGTCCTATCCAGTTCGTCATGGAGGCCGCTGCTATTCTTGCGTAAGTGATATCTCCTGCTTTATTCCGACCCATTGATCGCCATTGCCGCGAGCTTTCGCTGCCAAAATACGCTATCAAGCTTGCTCGTGATAGCTTGTCGCATTGACACTTGCAGATCAGCATACATTTTTATCTGGTCTATTTGTTTCCTGACACGAAACAAAATGTCACCCTGCGTAGAGCTAAGCTTGCTGTCTTTGCAGATTAAGGTTGCGTTGGCCCTGTTCTTGATTTCTTGCCGAGTGTCGCCGTTTCATTCTTATTGGCTCTTGCGCCAATTAGCGATGAAAAAAGCGGGGACTACGAGAATTGATTCTTAAAAAAAATCTAAGACGGGGACAATAGCGAGGGCAAAAACAACATTCAATATGAGAGACAAAACATGCTAACAATGTCAATAGTGCTGGTCTTGAGGATTGTAAGTCCACACTACCAAATCCCGGTTTATTATCTGGGCTCGTCTTGGTGCGGGAATTTTCAGTGACAGAATTGTGGGCTTTGAAAATGTCTTGATCGGAAGAGCCAAACAAATGTAGACCGATTGCCGCATCGTGCAGTGTACCGTCCATTTTTGCTCTCTGCCCCTGCCTAGTACAGGATTGGCGAGCAAGGAGGAAGGAACGCGACGCGACTGCCCCAGCACTCGGTGCACAATTTTTACGCTCAACCAGTTCTCTACGGCAATCCAATGGTTCCACAATTCTTTCTGCTGGCACTTCCCCTGCACCGACTGGCGACCCGCTTTTACCGGTCATGTCCCCACAATCTTCGAAATTACAGTTTAACTAACATTTAGTTTTCTCCACTTCCAGGGGTTGATTTCGGTGTCATTTGCGGTAAGTACTTATTCCATTCCTAGGTGCCACAATCGAGCTCATTGTTTGTGCGCACGCGGTCATTGCCGAATATAGACGCTAATATGATTTTCTACAGGTCTGCTTCTGCTGAACGCTATGGTTGGTTTCGTCCAGGAGTTCCAGGCTGGTTCCATCGTCGAGGAGCTGAAGAAGACTCTGGCTCTGAAGGCTGTTGTTCTGCGTGATGGTGCCCTGAAGGAGATTGAGGCCCCTGAGGTCGTTCCCGGTGATATCCTTGAGATCGAGGAGGGTACTATCATTCCCGCCGATGGTCGTGTTGTTACCGAGGACGCCTTCCTGCAGGTCGATCAGTCCGCCATCACTGGTGAGTCTCTAGCCGTTGACAAGCGCCACAACGATTCCACCTTTGCTTCTTCCTCCGTCAAGCGTGGTAAGGCCTTCATGGTTGTCGTCGCCACTGGTGACAACACCTACGTCGGTCGTGCTGCTGCCCTGGTCAACCGCGCTGCTGGTGGCACTGGTCACTTCACTGAGGTTCTGAACGGTATCGGTACGATTCTGCTGGTCCTGGTTATCCTGACTCTTCTGGTTGCCTGGGTTTCCTCGTTCTACCGCTCCAACCCCATTGTCGATATCCTTCGCTTCACTCTGGCCATTACCATCATTGGTGTCCCCGTCGGTCTGCCCGCTGTCGTCACAACTACCATGCTGTCGGTGCTGCCTACCTCGCCAAGAAGAAGGCTATCGTCCAGAAGCTGTCTGCCATTGAGTCCCTGGCTGGTGTCGAGATTCTGTGCTCTGATAAGACCGGTACCCTGACCAAGAACAAGCTGTCTCTGTCTGAGCCCTACACTGTCGCCGGTGTCGAGGCCGATGATCTGATGCTGACTGCCTGCCTTGCTGCTTCCCGCAAGAAGAAGGGTATTGATGCCATCGACAAGGCTTTCCTGAAGTCTCTCCGCTACTACCCCCGTGCCAAGTCCGTCCTGTCGAAGTACCAGGTTGAGCAGTTCTTCCCCTTCGACCCCGTCTCCAAGAAGGTCACCGCCATTGTTGTCTCTCCCCAGGGTGAGCGCATCACTTGCGTCAAGGGTGCTCCTCTCTTCGTTCTGTCCACTGTCTCCGCCGACCACCCCATCCCCCACGACATCGAGGAGGACTACAAGAACAAGGTCGCTGAGTTCGCTACCCGTGGTTTCCGTTCGCTCGGTGTTGCCCGCAAGCGTGAGGGTGGTTCTTGGGAGATTCTCGGTATTATGCCCTGCATGGACCCTCCCCGTCACGACACTGCTCGCACTATCAACGAGGCTAAGCGCATGGGTCTGTCCATTAAGATGCTGACTGGTGATGCCGTCGGTATTGCCCGTGAGACTTCTCGCCAGCTGGTCTTGGTACCAACGTCTACAACGCTGAGCGCCTTGGTCTTGGTGGTGGCGGTGACATGTCCGGTTCTGATATCTACGATTTCGTTGAGGCTGCTGATGGTTTCGCCGAGGTTTTCCCCCAGCACAAGTACAACGTCGTTGAGATTCTGCAGCAGCGTGGCTACCTGGTTGGTATGACTGGTGATGGTGTCAACGATGCCCCTTCGCTGAAGAAGGCCGATACTGGTATTGCCGTCGAGGGTGCCTCCGATGCTGCCCGCTCCGCCGCCGATATTGTCTTCCTTGCTCCTGGTCTGGGTGCCATCATTGATGCCCTGAAGACTTCTCGCCAGATTTTCCACCGCATGTACGCCTACGTCGTCTACCGTATCGCTCTGTCTATCCACCTTGAGATCTACCTGGGTCTCTGGATTGCCATCATGAACCGTTCGCTGAACATTGAGCTGGTCGTCTTCATTGCCATCTTCGCTGATATCGCCACTCTTGCCATTGCCTACGATAACGCTCCTTACTCTATGACCCCCGTTAAGTGGAACCTGCCCAAGCTTTGGGGTATGTCTATTCTTCTGGGTATTGTTCTGTCCGTCGGTACCTGGATCACCGTCACCACTATGTACGCTCAGGGCGAGGATGGTGGTATCGTCCAGAACTTCGGTAACATGGATGAGGTTCTGTTCCTGCAGATCTCCCTGACTGAGAACTGGCTGATCTTCATCACCCGTGCTAACGGTCCCTTCTGGTCTTCCATCCCCTCGTGGCAGCTGTCTGGTGCCATTCTGGTCGTCGATATCCTTGCCACCTGCTTCTGCATTTGGGGTTGGTTCGAGCACGGTGAGCAGACCTCCATTGTCGCCGTTGTCCGTATCTGGATCTTCTCCTTCGGTGTCTTCTGCGTCATGGGTGGTGTTTACTACATGCTCCAGGACTCCGTTGGCTTCGACAACCTCATGCACGGCAAGTCCATCAAGGGCTCACAGAAGCAGCGGTCACTCGAGGACTTTGTCGTTTCTCTGCAGCGTGTGTCTACCCAGCACGAGAAGTCAGCGTAAAGTGCTGTTTTCTCTGTGACTTCACAATAAAGCTATCAAAAATTTCCTGTCTTCGATAGCAGCGGCAGAAGCTGGCACATGGTCTCGGTGCCCTAACCCCCACCTCCTCCCATGATATCTTCTTCTCTTTTTTACTTCTTCTTTTGTCAAACAATTGTTTTACTCTTAATCGTGCTGGTCATCGCGGCTGCCATGTGTTGTGCCGTTGATTTTTCCTTGCAATACCCTTGTTGTTCCTTGTCTCGTGGCAGGCGTACCAGCACGGGGCTAGGAGACCGGAGCACCGAGATCGCCTTCTGTACGCTTATTATATTCCCTGATTACTGCCCTTAATAGAAATGAAAGAATTTCCTAAATATCTTGTCTGTTCCATTATGTGTGTGATTGTAATGAGTTTTCCTGTTTTTATATTTATTTCCTTCATGTGTTTTGTGGATGTGTTTCTTAATAGATATTTCTATAGTTGTCAATATGTCCTTGTTTTATTTGAATTTTCTCTTTGTAATGTGTTGTATCATTCTCTGCTTTACTGTCTCTTGCTTCATTACTAACTACTTACTATTGCCGTTGATTTGACAATTTACATCTGCCTGAATCAGCTGATATCATACGACGCAACAATATACGTTTGAATCATGTACATATTTAAGAGAAATTATATCGTACTCTAACTTCAGAATCGTGTATAATATTTCCTTTTCCATTTGTAAAGTTGGTAATATTTTCACGATAAGCGCCTAAGTGGCAAAAGCTCGAGAGTGGTTTTGCTCTAGCTTTACTCTAGCCACACCTCGTCGCCACATGAAATATGGAGCATGTGGCTTAAGACGGATAAGTGAAAGAGTCTGGGCTTGATAATTTAAGATAAATCCACGGGGGGCTGCTTTACATTTATTAGTACTCTCATACTTCGAAGTTTATATGCCTAATTTTGATGTTCTCCCACGCCTTTTCAAGTTTTTTTTTTCCTATTAACACCTACACATATATTGATTAACATTGAATTTTATCTATATCACAAAGAGGACTGGAACTCTAGAATCTAGCATATCACTATGGCACCGCCAAATCTACCTGGCTATTATTTTGGTAAGAAGTTCTATGTTATCATATCTTGCATAACGACTAATGTATCGATAGATGAGAAAAAGAACAAGTACTTCAAGATTGAAAAGAGTCAAAATGCCACATCTGCCACAAAATGGACTCCACAAGCTGTTAAATCACAGCGAGAGCGTGATGCCGTAGAAGAACGGCGTAAACGACATAAAAAGGCCCTAGAAAGTTGCATCAAGCGTAGTGAACTACTCTCAAAAACCTCGTCTGGTGTTCTGCTACAACGAGAATTTGGCAACGATTATGGCCTCAACTTTAGCACATCAGGACAGGTAATGAGACAAAGATATCAGTTTCAAGATCGTGTCATGTCAGCGCCGAATCTTGTATGGGGGCGAGATATGACTGTCATGGGCCGCACACAGTTTCGTCTACCATTACCGGACACTCCTAGCATGGGCGCCGAAAGGATATCTCCATGGAATGGTACAGAGCGCGAGACTCATCTGCCGGTTATCTGGGTGGGTGGATGCGAGAGTAACTGTACGGGGTTGGTGTACACAGCCATGGGTTTTACACTATGTCGGGCATATATGCCACTCCGGGCGGGACGGGCCACACATACATACGATCAAGAGAGTGCTTCCTGGTTGTCTGGTCTGGTGCACTGTACTGATCTGGGCTTCATGGACCAGATATGCCATATCGACCAGAGTGCACAGAAAGATCGCATGTTTCTCAGCTCGGCTATGCCGGTGAAGAATCCATACATTGCCATTGCACCATGTACGCCAACAGATTCTAGTGAAAATCGCGTTGATGGCGGCTTCGAGCCGCGAATACAGTTCACAGAAGGTATGTGTGCGCTCAAAATATGTTTCTAGTTCTATTTTTCCCATCATCTGAGTTAGGCTATTTTGTGTATACCAAATACTAACACATGGAATCTACAGCGAATGACTTCAACATTAACGAGGTGTATCCGATGCGTCCGCCAATGTTTGCAAGCGATACATGGTCAACATGGAGTCAAGTTACCGGTCCACCCAACTCCAACATACCTGTGTCTATAGGTGGAACATCCGGCTTATATCGGATGCAAGAGGATGGAACTTATCTCCCACACATCAGCCCGCCAAGGACTCACCCAGACTATAACCCGGAGCTACCGCGAGACATCTTCGCGCATGACTTTCTCCATGGGTCGCCCAGTGTGACGTTAGCCGGTGGTGGGAGAAAGCTCGGCATGGTGTGGATGTTGGATGACCGGCAGCGAGATCTTGCTGGCGCGTGGAAACACGGATCGGTGGCAACACACTTAAAAGTGCTGGACAACACAAACCGGATTATCGTCGCCGGGCTGAAAAATCGTATGTGTATATATGATCTACGAAACATGCGTACCCCCCCGCTCTGTCGGCCTGGGCGGCACCAACTCATCCTTTGATCCTCCTAATACTCCCGCTGCTGGTGCTGTCCGTGGTGCTCGAGATGGAAACTCTAAAACAAAAGCTGATAGCATTGAGCCTTACATCAAGTTCCCATCGTACGCTAATTCATCACGTCTCGATGCCGGATTCGCTGTAGACACGGACGCTGGGATCGTCTGTACGTCAACAGATAAGGGGAAAATCGTCTCACACTCGCTAGCCACTGGCTTGCCGCTTGTGACGCCAGGTCTAGATAAAGTAGACGGAGGAGACACGGCAATCTTGGCTATGAGGTTTGCGGATGTTCCGGATGGGACGCGATACAAGAGTTTGTTCATTGGTGTCGGCGCAAGTGTGTACAAATTCTCACCCGTCGATTCGGAGGTACAGGATCTACTCGATGATAGAGAGATTTACATGGAAGAACGACGACGAGAGCTACGTCTTATATGATGTCACATTGTCTACAGCTTCATGAAAAAAATATTTATATATAGCTAGCCAGTCAAGCTAATTCAGCAGTCTAGACTTGATGCTACATATCTACTCTACTAAAACTAGCTGCTGCCTTGTATGTACATACATATGAATATCTAAAAAATGGAGCGGCATTAAGCAAGTAAACAAAAACAGTATAGAGGTTATCGATAACTTGATACAAGTACTCGAGTTAAATCAAACAACGCTTTTCTTATCATGTATTCTTCAAATATTCCAAGGTCTGTTACTTTTTGTATATGTATGTGAGAGACTCTATTCAAGTCTTTGCTAATTATCCGTTCTTAACAGTCTACTAAAACGTAGCTAAAGAGCACCCGAAGAAGATTCTCTAAAAATATACTCATTATTGTCCTACTATGCAAGTGCATCGCTAGTGCCGAACCGGACGAATACCCTTCAGTAGAGAAAAAGATTATACACGCTGGGGGACCGCCTATAAAATCATTTTTCGTATGGCCTAAAGGTTAAGTTTAGAATGAGAATAGCCAATGGAAAAGGAAACCCAAAGAAAAAAACCTGGTAAGAACACATTCTTTTTCGTCCTTATTTTTCCTTCTCATGAAAAAGGATGCTTGGCCTGATTAAAAAGGCTGAGCTACCAAAATTTGGTGGAGAGCAAGGCTGAGTTATTCTGGATCGTGAGATTATTGGGCTCTTTTACGTCTTGGTGTTTTGGATATATCAACCATATTATATTTGTGCGCCATGTAAAAAAGATAGGCAGTATGTTAATTATATTTTTTGGGTATCATTTTTTTTTCAATAGGATATGTTTTTCTCATTCGAATCATTATCTGTCAAGCTCCAGTTAGAAAAAGCCTGGTTTTTTTTGTGCCTGGATTGAACAGAATAAAATCAACCGATAAAATGACAATAACAACTTGACCCTCCCAAAAACGACGTCATAGTGAAGTCATGACTTGTGTCTTTTTTAATATTTTAATTTTAATTTATATACGCCCTTCGATTTGAAAGGGGCGGGACCCCCAGGGCTCAATAATTATATGGTGTATAATTCCAATGATTTTATCATTCGGGGGCCACTGGCTTAACGATCCGACCGGAAATCAAACGTCATCCGACTCGGTCGATCGGTCGCGTCGGGATGAAAGCAACGTCGAAGAATCAAGGTTTCGATACCTATAAATATATTAGGAAAAGTGATATATTGTCAATTAGCGCCAAATTTTCCGTTGTATCGTGAGGAGTTTTTATCTTGTTGAAGAAGATAATTCAAGAATCGGTAGCCTTGTCTGTGCTTCCTTCTATGATTTTTTTCCCGTTCATGCAGTAGGGATTTTATCATCAGCCGTCTTTTCTGTTCCCCACCTTGTAAAACAAAATACTGAGATTGAGATATCATTCTACGACCTGTAGTGATGTTGTTTTCGTGATAAATCGGTAATGAAAAATGCACATCGTAGATCAAAGGCTAGACTCTCGATATATATCAATATTTTCGATAAATTCTAAATATGATATATAGCTATCGATGGTTTAAAACCGCCCGTTTCGCATAGAGGAACTGGGAATATCAAGTGAAAAAAAGGATGTTGGATGCATGGAGTTTCCACCGGTTTATCATTGGTGTGTTAAATATGACAGCGGACTTAGAAAGTTAAGTCCAAATCCAAACAAAAACAACACAAGCTTACGCATGATGGATCGTGATAGTTCGTCTTAGGAAAGTTACAACAAGGCTGAACAATATGTACAACTATCGTCAAATTGAACAGTCATGGATTTATTTTATATAAATGCAACGTAAAAGTATTATTATACAACATATTCAATATTGATATGTAAAATAAAAAAAAAAACGACATCTAGAGAAAAAAAAAACTATTCGTAGCATCAGTCATTATAATGTTTATACGACGTGTTTTCTGTACTATAAGATGTGAGGTAACAAGTAGATACGAGATATTCCAAAAAGGATGAAAACAAGAACGAATTGATAATCTTAAATTAGAGTTCATTGAGAAAATATAACAAAAATAAAGATTCTCTAATCGAAAACAAGAATGCTTTTGTGATGATAACAAACAAACGATAGTGGCGAAGAATACAAAAAAAGAAAGAAGAAAAAAAAGAACATTATACTGGAAAAGAAAAAAACAAAGTGGAAAAAAACCTTCCTCTAAAAATAAATAAAACATCACGATGTTCCTCTTTTGTT
>RHDR01000892.1:0-10031 GCA_009806295.1 Davidsoniella neocaledoniae
TAACAGCAATTGAAGTTGCCTCTGCGACTGGTGATACTATTCCACCATTCATTGTGCTAAAGGGCTCAGTTCACATGGCCCACTGGTATCTTCAGCCTGAGCTTGACCGTCATACCAAGTTGGCTATTAGTCCTACCGGGTTTAGTAATAGTAATCTAACATTACACTGGCTGGAACATTTCAATGAGTGTATTGGAAGTCGTCGCAAAGGCCTGTACTGCCTGCTACTTCTTGGTGGCCAAGCTTCGCACAAGTCGATCGAGTTTATTTCAAAATGCAAGGAATATGACATCATCCTATTTTCTTCAGCCACTTGATGTTTGTGTCTTCCAGCCAGTGAAGTTAGCATATTCACAAGCTCTCCACAACATTATTTCAGCTGGCCATCGAAACATCACTAAAGATACCTTTCTTGGTCTAATTACTCAAGTACGACAGAAGGCCATGCGTCCTTCAATCATCAAATCAACATTTAAAAAGACAAGAATCTTCCCATGCAATTCCTAGTAGTTCTCCAGCCATTGTTTGAGCAACAACGCCATGCCCCTCGCCCTTCAACCCCACCTCCCCAAAATGACCACTCTCAAAATGCCAGTCTGGACAACCTCCAAACCCCCCATACCAAAGAGCGGTTTGAGGATATGACTAATTTCCTTCTAGAGTCTATCCAGAATGGGGCAGATCCAAGCATAATTTATAATGGAGTTATAAAAATATCACGGGGCTCTTTGGCTTTGGCTGCAGTTGAAGGGAAGATATTGCTTGACGTACGCATCACAGAGATGGCGGGAGTTACATCTAGAGAGGCGGTAAGAGCACGGAATTGCCACCAAAGACTTCAGGGAGGTGGTCCTATTAGTGTATATGATAGCCGGCAAGAAATCGGACTGGAAGTTATAATAGACAATCTAGACAATCCCATTTCTGTGCGAACTGCAACGGGGAGTTACTACAGGAAATAGCAGATCAGGATACACGAACATAAGTGTTTTTTTTCTTGCAAAAGTACATTGTTCAATAATAACAGCACGTTTGACAAGTAATAATTGTTCCATTTTTTTTATAATTGTTGAAGATATCGCGAAAAGAAGAATGTAGGCTGGGAAGTCTATCAAGAAAAACACGGAGTTGGTGCATACATGGATTTGGTGCGGAGCACTATCAATAGAATATTGTGAGGCGTTACACGAGTACCTTTCGAAAGTTTGAGCGGAGACCAGGGAAGGCTATACTGGTATACAATGCCTTATCAAACAACTTTGGAATGATGAAATCTTCCTTGTTGTGAAATATCAAGGGGGAGGGTCGACTGGCATAGTTTCTTGTATCTTTCTTTTCCGCCATGGCAGCTTCTTATGTGGAAGCGATTTTTCCAAGTTTTGTCGATGGATTGCACCTATAAGACAAATAGGTTTAAAATGCCATTCTTCCAAGGCACTTGTCTAGTCAACACAAAATAAATAGTGCCACTCTTCTATGTTTTCATTTCAAGCGAGAAGATAGAGGAGTATCAACCAAGCTCGAGAACTTCATAATATTCCACCACCAGTTGTGGCTTTGACGGACTATGAAGATGCTATGAATTCTGCACTTAAAACACATTTGCCCCTCACCCAGCAACAGATTTGTGTTTGGCACATCAACAAGAATATTGTTGATAACATCAAGAAGAAGTGGAGGAATCCTGCTCCCGGCGATACTGGAACTTTGCCCATTCCTCCTCGTAATCGACATACGGCTCTAAATGTATCGATAAGTGAGACACCACACACCAGAAAGGGGCCCCCCGATCTTTGGAAGATTATGGTGTATTCTCATTCCGAAGAGATGTTCCAAGAAGCCTGGAATCGGCTCAGATCACAATTCAGTGACCAATCAGTTCTTTTAAGATATCTCGAAAGACAGTACTATCCAAAACGTACTGAATAGGCTGGTTGTTATACCTCAATCTATCGAACTACGGCGAAAGAACCACCTATCAGATAGAGTCTGCTCATTGATAGTTAAAAACTTATCTAGTCAATGAGGGAACAATCACAAAAGAGGTTATTGATTCCTTCCACTAGCTATAAGTAGACTCTGCTTCAGAAAATCCCTTACTTGAAGTTGTTGATCCACTGGCCATTGATAACAATAGGGGCAGGCCTAGAAATCAAAGTACTTTCCGAATGATGGTTATGTTTCCGCACCCACTCAGCCAAGTTCCGCCAGTGACCCCCAACATACTCTTCCATCGATTCGGCGTGAGTTAAATGCTTGGGAGAATGACGATACACTTCAAATACTAGATCAAAACGATAAATTGTCATGATGAGCACATGTACCTCCAGTTTTGTCTTTTAGGAGGATTTAGTTATGTCTTTACATCTTAGAAGCTTTTGGTGTATTTACATGTATGTTTTTATTCTTGATTTGACTATATTTAGCGTCTACCCGAATTACTAAGATTATACGACGCTGGATTGGATACTGGACAGAAATATCAAGTCCTCCACTTAGATACGCTCAATGGCTTCTGTATGTTCGGAACGGCGCACCGTCCCCTAGCCCCGAAGAACTAAAAGTACGAGGAAAAATAATAAATTAAAATTAAAAATTAAAAAAGGAACGGTAGAAACAATAGAGACATTAAAACAAGAAAGCAAAAGAAAACAAAAACGACACCAAAACATCCTCCCGTTAGTAAAAGCATTGTTGTATTCAAGAAACAGATTCCGTTTCCGGACTAAACACATGGAGTTTGAAACAACATTGTACATCGTTTTTTTATAATTATTACATTTTATTAGCTCTTTTACGTAACATCTTCATAGCTCTATAGCTCCATAAGATTAATTAAAAAAAAATTAAAAAAACTCTTTTACGTTCTAACCTATTTTGTACAACGTCGCGCTGAACTCTGAGCTTACCTACCTAACCCTTACGGATCAACAAACAATAATAGAAAAAAAAATTTTACACCAAAATCCTAGAACAAACCACGTAGTTACAATCATACACATCCACAAACATTATATGTATAGACTCTATCCCTAAGAGTTTTGTTTAAACATCTGTTATTATTTATCCAGTACTTCTAAAGACGAACATCTTTTCACCTTGCTACAGCCTGATTTAGCTTGCATTGCCCATATTTGCGGCCACAAATTAGGGTTATTAGGGTTAACGAAGCTTTTCCTCATGATGTCATGGAACGGCATAAAAACCAAGAAAACAACTCCCGCCCGGTTAGCTCAATCGGTAGAGCGTAAGACTCTTAATCTTAAGGCTGCGGGTTCGACCCCCGCATTGGGCTCAATTCCCGATGCTCCAGTTCAACTGGTAACTCGAACTTCATCCTCCGGGATCTCTTTTTGATATCCATTGCCCCGCACCATGTCGGTGTAGCATAGCATTTTTGAAGGCTTGGATTTGACATCTGCATGATCATTGCTAGTCACGAATGTATGGTAGGCTGCTGTGTTATGTTTTTGTTCCATTTCTCCGTACTGTGATTTTGCAGAAAGTGACGGCGTATTCCGGACGGAACCAGACGGCCGATGTCATCTTCCAGTCAACTCCCGACAAGTTGCTCTTGGGATATATGCTATATGGACACATCTATATGCTTATACCCAGTATCGTATGCCATGAGCGTTCCTTTATACAGATATATGGGATCTGAACTACCGACTTACGAATTATTGAGTATCATCGGACCGACAACACTACTTTTGGTGTCATGGACGTATCTATGATATCATAAATAGTAACTATGCTTTGTGAAGGCACTGTCGAGACCGTGAATCATAGATTCGCGGTCAAGATTCTGGAAACTACAAAAATAGCAAGTCATGTTACTGTGTTACATAACAATCTCAAGGTCCGAGAAGGAAGACGAGGCCCGGGCATCCCGAGCACGCTCCGGAATAGCCGGGGCTGATAAAAGAAACGGAGTCGTTAGTTATATCAAAGGTCTATCGCCGGAAACTACCACAATAGCCATACTCCAGAGAGGGCAAGACCATGCGTACTCCGTCGGGACAGCCTTCCGTCCCGATAGTCGGTGGTCTTTTAGACTACTTGGTTTGAGCTGTTTCTGCAACCACAGAAGCACCAGGTAGACAGTAATGGGACCTCGTAGACATTGTACTAGATGGAGAGTTCTCTTGGCCGCAAATCAGTATCCTAGAAAGTCACAATAGATGCGGTTCCTGTCCACCCAGAACATGCCA
This sequence comes from Davidsoniella neocaledoniae, assembly GCA_009806295.1. Classification (NCBI taxonomy): domain Eukaryota; kingdom Fungi; phylum Ascomycota; class Sordariomycetes; order Microascales; family Ceratocystidaceae; genus Davidsoniella; species Davidsoniella neocaledoniae. The sequence continues at coordinate 4,215 of RHDR01000892.1, forward strand.
TCATATTCTGCAAAATGATGGTACGGAGAGGTATAAAGATATTTTAGCATGTGTGCTTTGTGAACCAAAAGAAGCAGTATTAGCAAACTTCCACATAGATAGTACTCGTGTCAGTATGAAAACTCACAAATTGTACACAAAATCACATATACCAATGATGTTTTCAGTAGGTGCTGACAGCCTTTATAAATAACCATGGGACTTTTGGAAGAAATTCACTAGATGATACACTCGATCACCGAATTTTAGACATGAAGTCCGCTATATATACAAATAACGCGAACCGCGTAGTGATATTCCGTGATTCTTGGTAACTACCCTAAGCCGAAGACAGACAGGAAAGAAACCGGAAAGCCACGGTTACAGTTATGGAGATTGGCAACTACCTTTTCAAAGGTTCACAGTCCCTGCGCTATGATAATATAAATAAACAAAGCACACTTCAAACTTCTTCATCCTTGGCATACAACACTTACTGTCAATATCACAACCATCTTGTTCATATCTTATTATACGTCGAGTTAAACTAGAATTCGACATATCTTTATCTTCAAGAAAAAGAATCACCGCCTCATATTCTTTAATCAGCATCCTCAATTTCAACATGCGTTAGCAGCACATGATCTATGCCGGGATTGTTTCCCAAGCATCGACTACTATCGCAAAAAACAATGTGCTCGACTTTAATGGGACCATCGTAGACACTCACATCACCAAACATGAAGCTCGTGATCTTGGTACTGGACCTCCACCTGGCTCCTTTATCATGAAGTGTACTGTCCCGGGAACTATCGCCTTGACGTTTGACGACGGGCCCTACAAATATACCGACGATCTCCTCGATGTGCTTGCTGCATACAACATATCAGCTACATTCTTCATCAATGGCGAGAACATAGGAAGTTCCGTCGAAAAAGATGCTAGCCGTCGTGATACAATTCAACGAGCCTATGCCGAAGGCCATCAAATTGCTAGCCATACGTGGGGACACGCCGATATGGAGAAAGGAACCTGGTCCTATCGGATCAGACAGATGACAAGACTCGAGGAGTTTCTATTTAAGTTGATTGGAGTTGCTCCGAACTACGTGCGTCCGCCATACGGCAGCTGTGGTGCAGAATGCATGTCGATTATGCGGTCCCTAGGCTATCGGGTCATCCATTGGAGCCTGGACACTCTTGACTATGATGTGACCACGGCCGACGAGATGGAACTTTCGGAGACCGTGTTCAAACACAACCTTCCGAAGAAGGCTAACGTCGCCGGTCCTATTGTGCTGTCCCATGATAGCCACAAACTCACTGTACACCAACTATCCATCTTCATGATCGAAAAGGCATTGAAAGCTGGTTTCCGTCCCGTCACTGTCGGTGAATGTCTGGGCGAGAGCCCCGAAGAGTGGTATATACACGAGGAGCGTGATTCGTGGTAATTTTATATCGAAATATTGATACGAGGTGGTAGTTCGAGCTATAAACTTCGCTGATGCAGTACTCGACGAGATAGAGTAGTCAGTGGAACAAGCTATTTCAGGCTTTGAATATTATTACTATCAAACAAGATGAGCATCATGTACGATACATTATGAACGATGACGATTGTGAATGTATAATATCCCGTTATCTGGGATGCAAAGTCTTGTTCGGGTAAAATAATAGGACACGAAACACTATGCCGCATGTCCCGTGTCTCCCCGTTGGAGTGGCCAAATGCATGACCAGGAAGCATGCATCTAGGCTGCAGTATGAGCCTGTATGATGGCCGAATAAGCAGATTCAGCTGCCGTGTACGAGGCTGGATGAGACGCCATGTCGTCACTGTTAGCAACCAACCCCCGCACTTTGCATTGGATTTGTATTTACAATAAGACCAATACTATAAGCACTATTCTATATGTAGGAGACGCATGCGAGAGTGGCCTAAGCCTAGGATGGCGAAAAGAAATAGGAGAGGGAAGAGATATACAACTATATAACTATACAGTTATATATACAGATGGAGCTGCTGTCTTGCCGTCGATAAGTGGATGGCTGTTACTCCAGGGCGAGTAAGATGTGATGGCTCATTTAAGTGGTCGACACCTGCGAAATAGAAATAGGCGACCATGGTAGTGAATAGTAACATATCATTACGTTATTGGCCAGGCGGAAAGGCCGACGATCGAAGCAGCAGCAATAGCAGCAGCCAACAAGAGGGCGACGACGATACATGAGTACAACTAGACATGCATAGTAGAGGGCTTGGAAGGCCAGACGATGATAGAACTACATTGGCCTGTACATGGCAAAGTGTATTTTCTATGTATGTACATATTATACATGTATTACATGTACAACTACTTGACCGAGCCAGAGGAGGGGGGCGACGTGCATATATTCTTCGTTGTGGTGATGTCAGGTGGTATCCGCTCTAATGATACGACGGGCGGCTGACCATTGGGTACATCGACGAGAAAGAAAGGAAGCGTGTCTTTACAACTAGGTTTTTTTTCTCTCATTTTTTTTTAACTAGCTAGAACTCCATATGTGCTACGACCCGGTCAAGAGAAGTTGGATTCCGCAAGTCCATTCAAACCTTTTTGTCCTGAACCAAAGCATGCTACTAAACAACTATAAATGCCAGTCTGCCGTCGCACTACTGATCGTTTTCGGCATGTGTATATTTTAGGATACGATTAGTACATATACGTGTACATGATTGTTAAAAAGTGGATAGAATTGAATAAATAAATAAATAAAATAAAAACTAAAAGCTTTGGCATTTCTAGAATCAAAGGAAGGGGGGAAAGAAGCAGCGGAACAGGAATCCAAATACATATAGAACAAACAAAATCATGGTTTAGTTGGTGAAATATTGGATAAGCCAAAGCTTAGAGATGCTCAAAGATTAAAAGACGACAAAATAGCGGCGGTTAGAAGCAAACAAGCATGTCAAGTTCACTCCACACACCCCTTGCCTTGCAACTAACAGGCGAAAAAGCTCTTAATGAGAAAAAGCTTAGGCTATTGAGCCCTGTTAACCGCTGCTATAGTTGCTCCCGGTCCTCTATCAGACATGAACTAAAGTGGTTTTCCTACACAATCCAAGTAGCATTTAGTAGCAATTGTTCTATCACAGCCTGTATATTTGGGCTCGTTTGCGGTTCATTTGGCACAGCCTTTGCTGTATTTCGGTATATTAAAACATGCAGTGCAGCAATTTTCTGGCATATTGTTTGCTTTGAATATTTACAGCCTCAAAAACCAAGTTACTAAAAAAAGCCCTAGATACAAACTAGAAGCGAAGGAAATAAACTACAAAACACAATGTTGATAATGGCGAAGTTTAGAAACTCCCTAAAATCGACCAAGAAGGTCGTGTTTTGGTCCAGCCAAGCAGATCGAGACGGAGTAGAGAAATAAATAACTAAAACTAGCTTTGATTTAGCTTATCAAACTAAGAAGCGAAGTCTTTGAGAAGAAAACAAAAAAAAAAGGATGAAGGAAAGTAAATAATCCGCCGGGGTTGCAGAAAAAACAAGGCAAGCTTAGCTGGACCTAGCCGTTTTAGGTGCTGCAAGCTTTACACCAACATAACATCATCGGTGTCTAGCCGAAACAGCTGTTCAATTTATTCAGCAATGGACGGAACTTGGGCTTGGTTTAGCAGTTCTCTTTCCGTTCCCTCTGGCTGATTTCGCCAGATGGGATCGCCGCCCTTTTTTGCTTCTTCTGCTAGACTTCCTTTCGTTTGTTTCATCCGCCCCGCCAACTTATCAGTTTTGAAGCTCACTTTTGCTTTACTATAGTGTTTATAACTTCCTTGCTAACGCGTTCAAAGTTTCACTGGAAGCTTTAGCCCGAAGCAAAAATGTTTATATTGCAATATTATAACAAGTGCTATAACAAGAAAGCTCGGGGAATTTGTATTCCAGTACACGACCCCACGATAACTGATACGAGGCAAAGCACATACTAGGAGCTATAACAGATCAGGAGACGCCTAGCGTATTATGGGATTGGGTTTACATATACCAACAGTTATACTAATATACATGTACATGCTACATAAATAAGAGCTGATAGATATAACTAAGCCGTAGGCTTGTGTGTGTGTGTGTGATATTCTAGCGCTGGTGCGAAAAAAGAAGGTTGGGGTGACAGGTTAAGAGAGCGATCTTACTTTCGTCCTGTGGCTGTGTTTCTTCAGAGCGTTTCGACCACTGCAGGGTTTCTCGCGGAAACGCATGGTCGTGATAATTATGACCAACCTAGGACACAAAGTATGTACACACATACATAGACACATATGGAACATACGCATATACATATGCACAGATATTCACGGCGGAGGTTGTTTGAACAGCAAAGACTTGTTGTAACTTATGTATGATTGTATTTGACTAATGGAAGTGATCCCCCCTAGACCATATTATAGAAGACGGAGGGGAAGAAGAAGGGAACTGACTAAATGAAGAGTAGGAGCAAAAAGACAAAACGCCAGATAACCTTTGAGTGAAAGAAACAAGAGAGGCCCAAAGAAAATAGAAAGTTGGATGAAAAACAAAATGAAACAGACTATACACAGACATGCATATGGCATAGGCTTTGGGCTTCTGATGTGAATACATAGACAACTGCCACCTGGCCGGCACGTTGACAAAAGGGAGACGATGCACGACAGCACCCGGGTAAAATGATGAGAGAAGAAAAAGACGACTGGACGTGGCCGCCAGTTAGGCCGTAATGATATGGATAGCTAAGCGCTGAGCTGTAGAATGATGTCGTAGGTGTAGGATACATTGTGATAGTATGGCGATGCTGGCAATGAGAGTGGCCTGCTTGGAATTTATATGACGGATGATGCTAACAATCGAGATTCGACTTCGTCCATGGTACCTATGTCTATGCCGCTTCCCCGAGCCTCGAGGGACTGCAATCGAGAATCCATGTTCTGGAAGCGGGGTTCATATGGCATTCCACGCTCGATACTGTCTAGACGCTTTTCAATCTGGTCGAGGCGAGTCTCCATGCGGACGAGGCCTTGCGTGAGATCATGGGTGATGCGATCAAGTTTGTTAGTAAATGAGCGCATGGACTGGGCAAGCGGAGTGTTTTCTTGGCCCGGCGGGACGGTTGGGACACGAGGCTCATGGTTGTGTCGCGGCTCTTGAACGGCGAATCGCCATTGGTTTCCGAGCTGGACCTCGCATACAGCCTTGGCCCTCCAAGGGCAGTCGATTTTGCGCGTAGATGGGTTGCGTTTCTTCGCAGTGCTGTTGTACTTGACACCACCACGATCACAGACGAGGTCGTATCTGGTGGGACGACCGTCTCTGTAGTTGGAGGCTCTGAGCTTGACGACGCCGTAACCTTGGTCTTTGGCGATGCGTTGCACTGACGACAGGAGATCTTCGATGATCTGTAGATGCCCTCGGGCGGGGCAAAAGTGCAGGCGGCGCAGCGCCCGGCATCACAGTCTGGTCAGCCATGGTGATAGACTGCGTTGCCTGCTGAGCCTGCACCACCTGTGCTGCTTGCGCCTGTGTGATAGTCTGCTGTGGTTGCGATACTGCGGACGTTGTTGGCTGTGTCTGAGATGGCGCGTACATACGCGTATCAAAGAACACTTGGGGGGTTGAGGAAGCTATGATTGCGGTTGGGTGGGTAATGCTAAACAGCGGTTCGGGGCGCGCAATTGCTAGTTTCGTCCTTTTCTGGAGGCCTTTGAAGCTTATGGCAGCATTGGCGTCCGAGAAAGCAGAGGTATCTGCAGGCTTAGCCAATACGACAAGTTTGAGCCGTTGTCGAGGCTTGAGAAGGCACCAGCTCCGGAGCT